>CABHPP010140841.1:0-45468 GCA_902168425.1 Peromyscus attwateri | reverse complement strand
ACCTGTCCTGGAGTGATTTAGATACCCGTGTTACTCCATGGGAGAATATTGATTTTCCCTCTCCCAGCAGGTATACATAGGGTGCAATGGTTAACTTTTACCCTAGTGACTAGATTTTTCTTCATTAATTTATTCATTCATATATTTAAAATGCAACAAAATAAGATAAAATAGGATAAAACAAAAACTAACACATTAAGGATAGATAAGGCAAAGACGTAGAAGAAAATAAATCCAAAAGAATGTACAAGAATCAGAGTCCCACTCATTCACACAGTCAGAAGAAACACTAAACATATATATATATATATATATATATATATATATATATATATATATATAGAGAGAGAGAGAGAGAGAGAGAGAGAGAGAGAGAGAGGGAACCTAGTGATGACATGTGAAGGTCCTATGCGAGTTTATGTGAGCATTGCTCATGCTGATAGGGCCTTGTTTTCTTGGTGTCCTCCATCACTTATGCTCTTATGCTCTTTCTGCCCCCTCTTTTCAGCTGTGTTGCCTGAGCTCTGATGGGAGGAATTTAATGGAAACATCCCATTTAGGAATGAGAGTTCCAAGGTCACCCATTGTCTGTGTAATGTCTGGCTGTTGTCTCTGTATTTCTTCCAAATGGACCTTACAGTTATTTGCAGAAAATTTCATCCAAACACCTCATGAGCACAAATTCAAACACTAACATTGTCTCCACAGATACAAGAAAACTGAAATGACACCCTGAATCCTATCTGACTATCATGGATGAAAGCTAGATATCATAACAGAAACAACAGAAAGCTTACAAATTCATGGAAACTGAACAAAACTCTATTGAATGAAAAGTGGGTCTTGACTGGAACTTTGGAAGGAACTAAAGACTTTCTAGAATGGAATGAAAATTTATACAAAACCTACCCAATCTTTTGAGACACAATGAAGGTGGTTCAAAGATGCAAACTCATAACACTAAGTGCCTCCATTAAAAAAAAAAAAAGGATACATCTTACACTAGTAACTTGTAACTTATCAGCACACCAGAAAGCTCTCTACAACAAAAAGAAGAAATCACACTCAAAAGGTACAGATGGCAATAAATAATCAAAGTGAGAGCTGAAATCAGTAAAACAGAAACACACAAAAACACCAAAAAAAAGGAATCAATGTAACAAAGAGTTGGTTCTATGAAAACGGCAATGTGATTGACAAATTAACTAAAAGTTAGAATGAGAAGATTCAAATTAACAAATTAGAAATGGAAAAGGGATGTGACAACAGACTCGGAGGAAAGCCAGAGAATCACATGAACATGCTTTAAAAACCTAAACTCTACCAAATTGGAAAATCTCAAGTACAGGGATAATTTTGTCAATAGGTACCATTTGCCAAAATTAAATCAGTATAGGCCAAGCAATTTAAAGAGGCCCATAGTCCTTAGTAAAATAGAAGGAGACATTCAAACTATCTCAACCAAAAAAAAGCCCAAGGCCAGATGGTTTTAGTGCAGAATTCTACCAAATTTTCAAAGAAAATTTAATGCCAATACTCCTCAAATTTATACAAAAATTAGAAACATAAGAGGCATTGTCCAATTCATTTTACCAGGCTACAGTTACTCTGATAGCCTAACCACATAATGACCCTATAAAGAAAGATTACAGGCCCATTTTCCCATGAACATAGATGCAAAAAGACTAAATAAAATACTTTCAAACTGAATGCAAGAACACACCAAAAAAATCCCCTAACATGATAAAATTGGCTTCATCTTAGAAGTGCTAGGATAGTTCAACCCATACAAATCAATAAATGTAATCTATCATATAAACAAACTTAAAGACAAAAAAAAAATACATGATTATCTCATTAGATACAGAAAAGACCTTTGACAAAATCCAACACACCTTTTGATAAAGAGAGATTAAGGATACAAGGGACATACTTCTTCATAATACAGGTAGCTTACATCAAACACACAGCTAACATAAACTAAAATGGAGAGAAATTCAAAGTAATTCCACTAAAATCAGGAATATGCCATTGCTATCCTCTCTATTCCTACCTATTCAATATGGTACTTGAAGTCTTAGGTAAAGCAATAAGAAAAATGAAGGGGATCAAGGTGGTACATATTAGAAATGAAGAAGTTAAAGTATCTTTATTTGTAGATGGTATGATAGTATACATAAGTGACCTGAAATATTCTACCAGGAAACTCCTGCAGTGGATGAACACCTTTAGCAAAGTAGCTGCATACAAAATTAACTCACAGAATTAGATTCTAGGTTTAATATGGAAGCTTATTAAATTAACAAAATGAGCCAGGTGGCACTGTCTCACGCCTTCAATCCCAGCACTCGGGAGGCAGGGCAAGGTGGATCTCTGTGACTTCAAGGCCAGCCTGGTCTACAGAGCGAGATCCAAGACAGGCACTAAAACTACACAGAGAAACCCTGTTTCAAAAACAAAATTAACAAAAAGATGTGATACGTTTGAATAGTTGGCTTAAGCATTTGTCAACAGATAGCTTCCCAAAAGTCATTTGGAAATGCCTGATGTCCCTTCACTTAATGTGGGTGAAGAAATTTTAAGACTCAGGGAAATTGCTATGCTGAGTAGATATGCTATATAAAACTTGATCATCCACAATGGAAAGACCCAGAAGATATGCCCTTCACTACTCCTGTAAGATACAAAATGATGAAAGGGCACCAACACATTTGAAGAGCCTCTTGTTAGCCCTTTCCTTGTGCTAGATCTTGGGGTCAGAGAAACTGCTGCTCAGTTGATTGAATTAAATGCAATGAGTTTAATTTGAAGTAGCAGGGGTCAGATAGCAGTGCTGAATCACCAAAGGCAAGGTTATCGTAGTTATCATAATGAGCAGCATCAAATAACAACAACAACAATGTCCATAATGGCCTGACCCATCATGCTCAGCACAGTGATTTTTACAGCGGCTTGACTAAGATTTTACAAGGGTAAGATCTTAGGTACTGGCTTATTGATCATGGTGTTTCCAGGCATGAAATAGAGAAGCAGCCTACTGCGTTTTTGTTTGATCTGTATAAACTATGGAACTATTCTCAAATGAATGAAGGGCTACACTGGAACATGACAAAAGAGAATCTTGTCTTGTGAAACAGTTTCCAGACTTGAGCCAGTTTGTAAATCCAAAACTCCTTGAAGGAAGGGATGGAAAGCATCTCTGGGAAAAAAACTCCTTGATAGAATACGTGATTTTACTGTTGTCCTTTCTCCAGTCTTTCCTCGGAGGGACGGGAGGCCTTTTACAAGGGTAACTGCACATTGGAGGAAAGGAAAGCATCAGACTTTCTGGGATCTATTAGATACTCCTTCAGAATTGACATAGATTCTGGGAGACCCCTAGAGACATTAAGATCCTACAGTTCAAGTAGGGGCTTGTGGACGTCAGTGGATTAATGGAGTTTTGGATGACATCTGAACTCACAGTAGGTCCAGTGGGTCTGAATACATCCTTTAGTTTTTCTCCCTGTTCCAGAATATGTAACTGAGATAGGTATAATTAGAAGACAGCAGAATTCCCGCACTGTTCACCTGACCTGTGGAGTGAGGGCTATTGTGTTTGGAGAGGACAATTGGAAGCCATTATATTTGTCACTAGGAGGGGAAATCAAAGTGAATCAAAGCCAGCCTCACATTTTTGGTGCAATTGCAGAAACTGGTGCCACCATGAAGGTTTTGAGAGAAGGAGAGGTGGCCTTTCCCACAACACTTCCCCTTTTCTCTCTTCTTTGTCCAGGATGTGGACAGCAGTCATCCTTTATCAAATGGAAGTTGCATATAATAATACATGATATGGCTCAATTAGGCCCTGAAAGCACAAGCAAATTTCATTAAGAAGTTTCCCAAATTCCTACATTTCTACTCCCACTATAATGTTTTCTATTCTCAACCATGCACCTGCATCCTCACGGCCTCTGATTGGACAACAGAGGAAGAGACTAAGGCTTAGTTTACTGATGGTTCTGCACATGATACAGGCCCCACCCAGAAGCATACAGCAGCAGCATTACAACTCCAATAGGAGACACTAATGAAGGAAAATCTTCACAGTGATCAGAGATTTAGGCAGCACACATGATCATATATTATGTTTGGAAGTAGAAGTGGCGATATATGTGAATTTTCACTTATGCATGGGCAGTATACAGTGGATTGACTGGTTAGTCAAATACTTAGAAATTAAAACACACTTCATAACCTCAGAATTTCTGTTAAATCCAAGATAAGAGTTGGCCTATGATAGTAATTACTGAATATATAAAATGTAAAATCAGGTAACAAAAAAGTTCATATTTGTGATAAGATTCATTGTTCTCTCTTTACAATGCAGTGGATTTTATTTTTACCAATGTAACACTTTAAACATCATTCACTAGAGATTCTGAGAGTATTGTGTGGTATTGTATTCCCCCAAATATTGTGCATGCTAATAAACTTATCTGGGGTCAGAGACAGAGCAGCCACAATATTAAACATGAGGATAGGCAGTGGTAGCACACGCCTTTAATCCTAGCATTCCAGAGGAAGAAATCCATGTGTTCAAGGATACAGCCAAGCATGGTGACTCACGCCTTTAATCCCAGAAAGCGAGCCTTTAATCCCAGGGAGTAAGGCAGAAAGCAGAAAGATATATAAGGCGTGAGGACCAGAAACTAGAAGCATTTGGCTGGTTAAGCATTTGGCTGGTTAAGTTTTCAGGCTTTGGAGCGCAATTCAGCTGAGAGCTATTCGGATATGAGGACACAGAGGCTTCCAGTTTGAGGAAACAAGACCAGCCGAGAAGTTGGCCAGGTGAGGTTAGCTGTGGTTTGTTCTGTCTCTCTGACCTTCCAGTGTTCGCCACAATAACTGGCTCAGGTTTGATTTTATTAATAAGACTTATTAAGATTCCTGCTACAGTATTGTAATATTTAACTGTTTCACATGCTTAAAAGAGAGCGAGACTTACAAATGACCACCAAAAGGTGCATGTGTGTACTCAAATTTCTTTGATTATATATAGAAAACTACTACTATGTCATTTAAAACAAGTTTATCTATACTTATATGATGTTTTCATGCACTTTTATGCATCCTTCATGAATATATTAATGCATACATCAAACTAAATACAGCCATTGATTCTCTAGAGATAGGCAGTGGGAGTAAGTGGAAGATTAAGCAAGAAAGGAAAGTTTTATATATATACTTCAACTCAATTTAAATTCTTCATGTACTTGTGTTGCCTTCTAACACTGATATATGTACATACTTACACAGATATACACATCTTTAAACATACACAATAATATTCTGGATTATTCATAAGAAAAAAGTTTAACACTAAAAATGCCAAAATAATGAAAAGGAAGATAATTTATGACTTTTATGAAACCTGGGAAAATAGCCCAAGTGGAAATTTACAGGAAGGAAAAACGTCCTAACAGTCTTATTCACTTCTGAACTGTTATTAATACAGAGATCTGCATGTTTTTCTATTAAAATAAACATAGAATGAAGGAAGCACACTACAACCACAAAGCAAGTATTCTAAAAATGGAGAATATGCTTGATCTTTATGCTGATACACTTAAAATATTTTGTGATATTTTAATCATCTTGCTGAATACTTTACTTTTCAAAAGGATGTGTACATTTTTGCAGAATTTAATGTTATGGTTTTCCTGTTATATTATACTTAACCATGAATGTCCATATCCTTTTATTAAAATGCCTCTATGGTTTCTTCTTCGGGCTCCTGCCTTGAATATCTGTACTGTCTTTCTTCTGTGATGGACTGTATCCTGTAAGATGACATTGTTGTGCCCTGATCTCCAAGAGACCGAATCCGATGCAAAAACAAAGAGTCTTTAATATGACTTAACTCAGGCCTCTCCATCCAACAGATGCAGAAGCAGAGCAGGAGAGACCTGCTGAGGGGTGGGAGGAGGCTTGAGGGATTCCAGACCTGGGATTGGCCTAATTACTGGTTAGGGGTTTCTAGACTGAGCTGACTGGCTCTCTTGGGTCTAGGGAATTGCAACATTTTAGTCTCAGCTGAAGGATACCTGGAGTTGTTTGTCCACTTCTGAATGGCCCATCCCTGTCGGGGGTGAGGTGCTCAAGGCTTCTGATTGGTCCTTCCCTGTGAGGTGAGGTGTTCATGGCTCTTTCTTAACTAGGGCAAAAGGTCAGGGACAGCCGCTGCTTCTGATTGGCTCTCCTCTGAGCCAGCAAGTGTTCATGGTCTCAGTAACTAGGGCTAAGGTCAGGGGCAGTCTGAAGGAGGCTCAGCCTTTTTACCATGACTGCAATTCTGCTGAGGCCCAAGTCTCTCAAAATAACTGTTTCCTCCCCAGATGCTTTGGTTGTGGTGTTTCAGACAGTGATAGAAAGCAAACTTTGAAAGGAAACTGGACTTGTGGATAAGTCAGTTGGTACAAATTAATTCAAGATGTTTTGTTCAGGGTGTCACTGGGGTTGGAATCTAAGAGTTTATTAGTGTAATTTCAAACATTGCTTTTCTGGGTTATTAACCAATGTGTTGTCAGTTCCCACTTCAGACAACAAGCTTACATGTCATTTACTTAATAAACATATTGTCTATTGGACTAAATATAAAATGTGAGAATGTAAAGCAGATGAAATATTTGCTAGAATCTTTCCAGTGTCATATTTACACTGTGCTTGAGAGGACTACAGATAATTGGATAATGTGTGCGTGTGTGTGTGTGTGTGTGTGTGTGTGTGTGTGTGTGTGTGCACCTGTCTGTATTCTTGATTTCATTGAAGGTTATTGTCACCTAGAAACTGATGATAAGGCTAAGGCTCTGCCTCTAACACAGAAAAAAAAAATAAGAGAAAAAAAAGAAAAAGTTTGTCTTCCTTAAGCAGATTCATGTAACATCATTTTTAATTCCTTGTAAGAAAAGTAATGCCTGTGAAAAAATTACCACCAATCTGAGGGCAAATTAATCTCCCAATCAGCATATTTAGAATTGTCCCCTTATATTAACACTATATTAAAAGTTAGCAGCTCGCCAAATTAATTAATGCCACAGCACTCCACAGTGTCAGAAAATGAACATCCATAAAGAATTAATTTGGAACAATGGATATTCTACTTTATGTGCTTTTTAATTTTTTTCACTAAAATATTCAATAATATTAAACAGTTTTTCTTTTTTTATTTTCATGTATTAATTATACATAGTGGTTTCCATTTGACATTTTAATACATGTACATATTATATTTTTATACTGTTCACATTTTTTACACTCTCTTATCTGTCCCATGACACTGTGGACCCCAGGGATTGAACTCAGGTCCTCTTGCTTGGTAGCAAGCACCCCTATCTACTGAGCCATTTCACTGGCCACAGATATCTCTTAGTATAAATGATTTTGCAGATTTTCTGTGCTATCCATTAGCATTTGGATACTGTATATAATTCCATTTGTTTCTATTACCATTTTAAAGCAAAGGTTTACTTTTTTAGCTATGTGTAACATATATAATCTGTCATGTACCCTACCTGTCATTTACCTATCCTTCTTTAAATCTAACACTACATATGTGTGAGTTTCTTGCCAAATATGATAAACCTATGAATAAAGTAAATTACTACAACCAAATTAACAATAGGTACCCATTGAAGACAAAATTGAAAGCTACCATAGATGAAGAGCTTCATATGACATCATTGCCAGTAACAAAATTGTAAAAGTTTGTCCTCCCATCAGTTGAAATAGGAGTCATCCAGTTCTGAAAGATGATGCTTTCAACACAGAAATATTCTTTCTAGGTATCAGAACAGCCCCTTATTATCAACATGTTATAAATACACATGTGCCATGTCTGTCACAGTAATAATAACTGGAAAGGTAGAAAACTTGCAAAAGATTTTGAACATAATATGGATTAGTGGCCATGGGGAATAAAGAGCGTAAAAACGGAGACCAATGAGAGCGATTATATTCAGAATTATGTCTAGATTATATCTAGACTCTGTGGTAACTAAGAAGTATGTAGTTTTGTAATAAACTGGCTCACTGTCTTGCAAAGGTTCTGTATCATTTTGAATTTCTGTAGCAAGAACAAAACTTTTTGATTCTTAAGAGCTCTCCTGAAGTTTGTGTTTTCAGTGTACTTGGTTTTGAACACAGGGAGATATAGGTAGTGGTTTCCCATTTTGTTTCAGTGTATATGACTTTACATTTTCCTTTCCTTGTTTACGTGTTTTTCCACTATTTGTGTATTTTTTTGGTGAGGTAACTGTTGTGGTCTTTGACCAAATTATAAGTTATTGTAAGCTTACTTGTTTTCTCATTTTTTAAACATTTATAAGTATTTTTGATAACAGTCTTTTTGTTTTGTTTTGGTTTGGTTTGGTATTTTTTTGTTTTTTGAGACAGGGTTTCTCTGTGTAGCTTTGTGCCTTTACTGGAACTCACTCTGTAGCCCAGGCTGGCCTCACACTCAGAGAGATCCACCTGCCTTTGACTTCTGAATGGTAGGATTAAAGGCCTGCACCACCACCGTGCAGCATCGATAATAGTCTTTATTCAGTCATGGTTTTTACAAATATTTTCTCACAACCCCTGAATGACCTGTTTACAGTGTCTTTCACAGAACAGATTTTACATTTTTGATTAAGTAAGCTTTCTAAGTCTTTCTTTTAAGGATTACGTCATGTTGTCCTTATATCTAAGCACTGTCCCAGATCCTATTTCATCTACTACTGCCTCATCTGCTGACATGGTCTCCATTCTATCTATTATGTCATTCTTCACAATGCTGAAACAGAAACTGTGCTTCAAGCATAGTTCCTCTCTCCCCTTGCTCTTTTCTCTACCTGGAACCCTTCTGCCCCAGAGGTAATTACATGGCTCATCTTTCCCCTACAAATACTGGGATCTTATTACAAATTACATGACAATTCATTGGATATTGTTGAACTATCACATTAAGAAATTACTGTAGCTTGTCATGAAAATAGAGAAATAAAAATCATTTTTTATAATTCAAACAGATAATGGCTTGGATGAGAGTCTTGGGAAGGAAACTCTGAACAGTGTTTGTAGTATGATGAGTATGACTCAATACTTTCTTTTTTAGTGTACTAAGTAAAGTGTATTTGTAAGGAAAGGCATTGGCAAGTTGCTAATACAACAGAGAACATTTATAAAGTTCTTATTAATGGTTAGGGATTATTTTATGTGCTTTAGACACATATAATCTGATAATTTTCAAAATAATTTTAGACCCCTGAAAAAAATGATGCTGAAAAATAACGATACTGTGGATTGTATTGTTAAAAGTTCCAGAGTTAAATAACCAGCAACACATATATTAAACACAATTAATATGGCTTTGGAATATACATATGTAAATGGTATTGCATATCACATGAATCCTGGTGGGAGAAGATCAAGAAAGAAGAGGCACTCTAAGCATGGCAAAATGATCTTCTCCTTCCTTTACTACTGGAAAAAGCATTATAAAAATTGCCGTGGTTTGACTAGGAATGACTCCCATAGACTCGTGTTTGAATGATTGACTCATAGGACATAACACTATTAGGAGGTGTGGCCTTGTTGGAGTAGATGTGGCCTTGTTGGAGGAAGTATGTTACTATGGGAGCAGGCTTTGAGATCTCACATATACTAAAGCTATGCCCAGTACACAGCCTCTCATTCTGCAGCCTGAAGATCAAGATGTAGAACGCTCAGTTCCTTCTCTAGCACCATGTCTGCCTGCATGTTGCCATATATCTCACCATGCTGATAATAGACTAAACCTCTGAAACTGTAAGACAACCCCAATTAAATGTTTTCCTTTATAAGAGTTGCCTTGGTCATGATGTCTCTTCACAGCAATAGAAACTCTAAGACACAGATTTAACAAAATCCTATCTTTATATGTTAGAATTTTATGAAAACTAATGCTAGATATCAATGTGACTACAGTTCTTTAGCTGTTTGAGAGACTTCACACAACGAGAACTACCGTAGTATCTGTCCAACGATTTGACAATCTTAACTGTAGCTTTGCTGGCATATATGGATTTATGTCTTTGCTAGAGTACCACAAAAGAGATGTTCATGGTACAAAGAGATGGTTCAAGAATATCAATTAAGAGTCACTGAAATTTGTCTTATTGTTTCTTCATTTCTATACAGGATTTTAGAAAGGAGTCTTGTCTGATTCCAGAAAACAGCAACAATAACAACAAATCTATTTGGTTTCTTGATATTTAAAGACTCCACTCTGTGGATGATTGGGCCTTTTGCTTCATGGCTTTGACAGGGCAACATACCACAGCAGGAGCAGGTGATAAAAGGAAACTGTACACTTCATGTCTGAGATAAGAAGAGCCTGAGAACCCGTAAGCCTCATAAAGACTCTTCTCCAGATGACTATCATAAGGGATCACCTCCTCCATCACCTTTCAGAAGTGCCATGCTGTGGACAAAACCACCACCGCACGCAGGTGTTTGGCCATATTTAGGATCCAAGTTGTAAGACCATGTAAACCCTTGGATACCATGTAAAAGACAAGTTATGGTCTCAGAAGCTCCTAGCAAGGGAAGTAATTTTGTGCCTAATGTTTTCATCAAATTTCATGGGAGAATATGAGAAAGTAATGTTTATTTTTAAATTCCAGTGTCATAACATATAAGAAAGTCTGAACATCTAAAGAAAGGAAATAGAAACTTATGAAAATTACCGCCGCTTATTTATGTTTTCTCAAACAAGTGACTATGGATAATTTCATACTCCCCAAGCTCTCCTCCTTCCATCTTTAATTTCTATGCCCCCTGTCTGCTACCTATTCTGCTAAAACCTAATCAAGAGGAGGCAGGTGGTCAAATAACTCTAAGTACTCAATAGTTTCTTTAGATATCTCCAGTTGGAAACATTGGCCTGAACACTGTCTTCCATGTTAACTGGGAAATTGAATATTATTTTATGGAATTATTCTCCACTTAATTGCTCTTGTGTTTAATTAATTCTACACAATTCCACTGATTTCCACCATTAGAAAGCATTGTTGAGACATTCAAAAATATATTGATTCTGTCAGAAAGAAGATGTAAACTATGACAGCTGACGATTCTTTAAAATAAAAATGTAAAAACTTAATGAAATTAGTTGTAAAATACATTCACTCTTCCTCAGATCATTCTCAAATAAGTAGCAATTACATGAAATTATTGGGCTTACCTTAAACTAAGTGGTAATTCCCTTTATCCCTTCCCCACTTCATACACATACTACACACACACACACACACACACACACACACACACACACACACACACACGCACAATTTTCCTTCCATCCTCTGCATCTACAAAATACATTTCCCTGGTTCTCAAAGCCTCTTCTGCTATGTGGATTGTCTCAAATCATGATTGAAAATATCACTTCTCTGAGCTAATATTTGTACTTTTCACGCATTCATCCTTCTCTACCTCAACTGTTATCGGTTCAATAAAAAAAAAATCCTCTGTGCATGTATACCATTGTGGCACAGATGGAGATCCTAACTGGATGTTCAAGGTTATTCATCAGGGATTCACACCTAACTAGTCATTTATATTGAGTGCCAATGATACTGCAGTTTTAGTTACTAGAATGAACACTGTTCATCATTAATCATTTCCATAATGACTCATTTCATAATTACTGTTATTTTATGCATATAAAACCAAAGACACTTTAAAAATTGTTTAGCTAAATTGTTAAAACTATTTTAAAACTGAACCATCATATCATCTAGAAGAGGCACATTGAATTCAAATGCATCTTTTTTATTATCACAGAATTCCATTTGCATTGCTATTCTAGTAATATATCGATCATAGTTCTTGTTATCATATGAAAATTCATTGGCAATAAATATTTTAGTAACTCTAAGAGGAATGAATTTTATAACCATTATTCTCTTAATAATAAAATTAACTTATCCATTTAGTTAAAAACTTAGTAAAGTAATACAGCTGTATTACTTCAGTTGGGTGATATTGGTAAAATCGGACTTTGAAAGTTTTTCAAGGAAGATTTGACTAGAGTTAAATCACAATTATCTTGAATTAAGAAGTAAATTTTTAACATATTTTTAATAATTGGTATACTATGTCGACATAAATGTGATTTCTTATCCAAATTCTACTAAAGTCTAATATTGTGTCAATATGAATCTATACTTGAAGATTTATTTATTTCCAATTTAAAGTTAGTATATTAGTTTCAGAGAAAAATATTTCATTGTATTAAACAATTTGGGTTAAGAGAATTTTTTTCTTATAGAATCACCTACATTTAGGAACTTTTTTATTGTTTAAAAGTCAATCAAATGTTTTACCTATTATCTTCATTTAAATAATATTAAAATAAATATAACTGCATTGATTTAAATCTATTACAGGGCATTCATTACATTTCCCTGATATTTTTTAGGGATATCTCAACAGAGGTCAGCCTCAGGACAAGCTAACTGATTCAATCAGTAGTATTCAGATTATGTTTCACAGTTTCACTAGTACTAGCATTTAAATAAGTACTAAAATAGTCATAAGAGCACTAGTCTGTACACTTTATTGTCAGCTCATCAATAAAATTATAAAACTAGCAAACATCCAACACTGACAACTTATCTTTTAATCTAACTTTGTTTTATTGGCAGAAAAATCATAAAATCTTGGTTATCTACTCCAAAGCTGAAACTTGTTGATTAGTTTTGAAAAAGTATTGCATTTTCACTTCTCAAAATGAACCTACTTAAAAAGTCCAAGTAATTAAAGGAGCTTTTCTTTTTGGGGTTGCTCTAATTAAGGATAGTGATAAATTTTCTTTGTATTAGTTACAATCAGGAATGGGAACTCAGGCAAGTTAACAATACTAATAGAAGGCTTTAATGTTATGTATCTGTGTACCTTTATGTATCTGTGTGTGTTTACGTGTGTGTGTGTTTGTGTGTGTGTGTGTGTGTGTGTGTGTGTGTGTGTGTGTGTGTGTGTGTGTGTGGTGTGCACCTGAACACATATATATGGAGTTTTGTGCACATGAAAGCCAGGGATGGACATATGCTGTCTTCCTCAGTTGCACTCAACCTTATTTTTCAGTCTGGGTCTCCTGTTGGACCAGAAGCTGTCTCACTCAGGTTGCCTGCTGGCCATCAAGCTCCTGGAATCTGCCCCTTTCCGCTTTCTGGGGGCTGGGATTACAAGAGTTAGCTAAAGTGTTAAGCTTATGCACATGGGGATCAAACACAGGTCTTCCTGCTTTGACAGCAAGCATTTAACTAACTGAAACATTTCCAAGCCTCCAAAGCATGTTTTTAGTGTAATACAATATTTCATTTTAAGGTAATATCTAATGCCATAGGGACAGGTGGGTTTAATTTTCAAACGTTTTTCTTCCCAAACTACTGTCCACTTCTCCCTCATCCACTTCCTCCTCCTAAATGATCTCCCATTGTGCTTTCATGACACATATGTTCTTTTAATCCTTTCAGAACTCCTCCTCTACTTCGTAGTCACTTTCCTATTTTCATGTCCTACATGTACTGTTAGTTATTTACGCTGTTACCCTGCAAGGAAATGTCACGAAACACGACAGAATCTGCTGATAGAGTTTATTGGGGGGACAGAGGGGAAGTGAGTACCCGCATAGGAGAAAGCACGTGTGAGGAGGGGGCTTGGGTCAGTCATGGCGGCTCTTTATAAGGCGGGGCGCGTCCAGGTAGACGTAGATGACGTAGCCATGCTGCGCGCCTGCGTGGCTATGTGACATCACGGATCCCGGTCACGCGAGACGCCTTGACCTGGAAATGGCTATCTTGACCTGGAGTTCGCCAGGCGGATGTGTCCGGGTGGTCGCCTTGGTTACCAGATGCCTTGAACCGGAAATGCCTATCCTGACCTGGGATTAGCTGGGCGGGTGTGTCCGCCGCAGCATGTCCGACCTTGGGGCGTGTTGTGAACCCTTCATGTACATCAGTGTCTATAAACTTAAATGTAGATTTCTCTGATAGAGTAGTTAGAATACTTGTTTTTCTCATTCTGGCTTATTTTGCTTAGCATAACATTCATTCTCATCCAATTTGCCACAAATGCCACAATTTCATTCTACTTTACTGTAGCTAAAGTTTTTCTATGTACTGCCTGGTCTGCAGCCGCTTAGACACAGGTAAACACACAGAGGCTTATATTAATTAAAACTGCTCTGCCATTATCTCAGGCTTCCTACTGACTAGCTCTTACACTTAAACTCAGCCCATTTCTGTTGATCTATATGTTGCCATATTTTCCGTGTGTTCTATTACATGCTGCTTCCTGGATGGCGGCCTGGTGTCTCCTGACTCAGCCTTCCTCTTCCCAGAATTCTCCTTGTCTATTTATCCAGCCTATACTTCCTGCCTGGCTACTGGCCAATCAGCGTCTTATTTATCAACCAATCAGAGTAACACATTCACAGCATACAGAACATCCCACAGCACTTTACCACTGGAAAATATCCCATTGTGTAACCATACATTTTATTCATCTGGTCCTCTGCTGATGGACATTTAAATTGCTTCCATATTGTGGCTATTGTGAATGTTGCAGCAGTCAATGTGAAAGGGCAAATGTCCCTTTATCATGCCAACTTAAAATTCTTTGGATGTATTCCAAACATATTTGGATCATGTTGGTTACAGTTTAAATATTTTGTGGTACAATCATAATGATCTGCATAGTTTTCTTTTCACCAGTTATGTTCCCATCTTTGTGTATGAAGATAACGTCTCTTCTGTAACTTTGCCTGTGTTTATTGTTATTTTCTTAATGACAACTAATTTTTCTCATATGCAAGAGCGACTCGAAGTCATTTTAATTTGTTCTTCTCTGATGAATGAGGACTTTGAATATTTTTCAAATATTCACCATCCTTTTGTGCTTCTTTCTTTGAGAATTAGCTATTCATTAGTCCTTTTGCTACTAATTTTAAACGTTTCATTTTCAATCCTTATAATTGGCTTACATGTTTGCTCAGGGGATTTTCCTACAGACATGATTTTAGTTGCGTCTTCCTTATTCTCATTCGTTTTTCTGTCCACTTTCAATGTTATTTTACCTTTTATCCCCTAATGATTTTTACTTTCACTTTGTCTTGCCCATCTTGCTCCCTTCCAGCCCTTCCCCTCTGTGCTCAGAGATTTTTTCTTGACCTTTACCCACACTGCTCCCACCTGGACATGCATGTTCAACATTATCCGGCTTCAATCTTCATCTGAGGGAGAACATACAATATTTGCCTTTTGTGAGCCCCGTTTAACCTTTCCTTCCAGATAATGTTTTCCATATCAACCTATATTCCTCAAAACATCTTAATTTGAGTTTTCTTTGTGACTGAATAAAATTCAATTTGTATAGCATACCATGTTATTTTTATTGTTCTTTTATGCTTGGTCATTAATATTTTTGTTATTTTGATATGGAAGAGTAAAAATGTAGTATAAATTTTACAATCAATAGATTTCACACCTGGAGTGTTTTATCCTTTTTTTTTGGACAGCTGTTTTTACTTACCTGAGAATATGTATATGCAACCATCAATAACTTTCTAAGTATGCTTTAGCAGATTTAAATACTCATTACCATCTTCTGTTGTTGGTATATCAAGACATAATGAGTAATACACACACTATTCAGTGACACAACACATCTATCAGGATTAAATTGAAATAGTCATTATATCATAAGAACTGAATAATAAGTGCATAATTAGAAACTAACTATGAATTAAAGTGAGTCAGGTGCCAAACTCGTGAAAAAGGGATAAATGGTGTGTGCATCGATTAGAGATGACTTTGGCTCTAGTCTAGGTGATTTGGATCTGTGTTCTTGTGAACTGTTGTCTGACATTTTCATTTCTTTGAAGGCATAAGACAATATTGTGGAAGAATACAATACCTTTCAACTAAAGTTCATAGAGAAAAATTATATGCTAAAGAGCCTATAAAGCCAATTGACTGCTTGTTGCTTTGTATCGTGGAGAGCTAGAATACTTAAGACCAAGAACCAAATTATTTTATAGACTCTTTGCTCCCTTACATGGTCCACCTCTGTGTTTGTCCTAAAGTGTTTGTGACTCCCAGATAAAACCTTTTAGAATGTAGCTTTCATCAACCCAAAAGCTAAGAAGGTAACCAGACAACACCAAAAATCTAGAGCAAAGAATCCCATTTTTCTGTATCCTACTTACCTGTGTTTCTAGCAATGTATTTGAAAAGAGCCTTGATGCATTACTTTTATTTTATAGCTATAAAAATCTAAGGAAACTATTTTCACTTTAGAAAGAGATACTTTGGTCACAAGAATCTATGGTTGCAAGCCATGATTGCTCATATTTGGCACAAGAATAAATTATTTCTTGGTATATTTGAGATTTGTGCTGCCATTTGCACTGATATACCCTAAGAATATTTTCTCTTTGGAGAAATGGACATGAGAATTTGTCCCTGGAATGTTGTGACACAGTAAGAAGTTGAAGTTAAACTGATGAAAGAAGAAACTTAATGTATGTTGAACAAATAATAATGATTTTCAAAACCTATTCCAGTATTTGTTCCACATTTAAAAAAATATTTGCAACAGATATTTAGTATGTGTTACTATTTGATACACTTCTTGCTATTTATTTGTTTTGTTTTTAATGAAGCAGTGGTAGTTATTAGGACCATCGAATTTCCAAATTTGACATTTTAATATAATTAACATTGTTATACGGTTTGTTGTTAAAGAAAGACGTTCACAAAACCATTAGGATGAGAAGGCTGTTAAGTATATTTGCAATTCTAAAAATGTCTTAATTTGCAAACACAAAGAACTATAAAATCCAAATGCTCACTAGGAAGCCAAGCAGTGTGTAAAATATTGAAAGAGCAATCTTCTGAGAACGCAGAGATTTATGTTTATATGTTTTAGTGCAACTGCAAAAACAGTAGCACACAATGTATATGGCATTGTTCAATGAGTTCACTTTGCCAAATAGGAAAGACAGTTTCTCTTTGCTAGCAGAACATTCAAAATTCAGACACATGAAAATGAAAAATGGAAAACAATAAATGTAAATAAGGCATTACTGTAGCTCTTTTCCTGTTGCTTTCCTACCATTTCTTCAGTCAAGAGTGATGATAAATGGTAGTTTCAAAGAAACAATAGAGAGCAAAAATTGTTTTACTTAAAAAAAAATTCCTCTAGAGAGTAAATTTTTAAAAGTCAAGTCAGAGGAAAACATGTAATACTGTTTTGTTGTTGTTTGCATAATATTTTTTTTCATCAAGGAAGAAAAATCTGGATGGAGTGCTGGTGTTGTATAGACAGTTGGTAGAAAGTCTTCCAGGTAATCAAGTCTTTAATCAGTAATACAACAGGGGAAGATTGGATATGGTGGAGACTAAACAGCCACCCTAGTAACAAAGGAACTTCATTTCATCTAGAG
Source organism: Peromyscus attwateri (assembly GCA_902168425.1). Classification (NCBI taxonomy): domain Eukaryota; kingdom Metazoa; phylum Chordata; class Mammalia; order Rodentia; family Cricetidae; genus Peromyscus; species Peromyscus attwateri. Next base: position 27,956 of record CABHPP010140841.1, on the reverse strand, counting down.
TCTTTAGAGGAGAGGGTTCATCGTGTTTAGAGAAAGAGTCTTTGAGTTTGAGTGGGAAGTCTCTGGGTTTAGGAGATAAGTGAAATTATAAACAGAATCCAAGGTCTTGATTTACACCCTAGTCATAGATACATCCTACACTGGAGCATCTATTATGAGTTTAACACCTTAGAGAAGGTAGTACATAGGATGTAAGTCATGACTGATCCCCTCTACAGGGACAATTTCTGTCATCAAACAAATGTACAACTTATTTTCATGCTCAAATGACTTCTAGTACAACTTACAAAATTATAGTTCAGTATGCTAATTATTTTTAACATCAGGAAAAATTGCCCATTACTTGGAAATGGGCTAAATAATTACCATTGTTTAGTAGGTCCTCTAGAGGATATTTGAGTCAATTGAGTTGTGACATTTTGTCTTTGATTAGCAGTTGCTCAATGACTGGAATAGAAGTCAACCTGTAGAAACATTTGTGTTATGACAATGCAAATGATCCTTGCTCACAGTGACTCAAATGATTTTGTCCTGGAGAGAATACAAACATCTGGAATTAAACTCTAATTTGAACTGTTTTTAACAATCTATTGGTTTTCTCATTAATGAACACATTGGGTAAAATGCTTGACCAGTTTTCATATTGTATTTCTGTAGAAATAATATACTTATCTCTCTCTGAAAGTAGACTTTATTTGTAGTATAAAGAGAGCTAATAACTGGAAGAACATCAGGTAAACACTTAACGTCTTAAGGTGACTTATTATAGTGTTTTGTCTCAGCTTTGTTGCTGTCTTTCCCTGAAAAACACCGAATACAATTTTATTTTGATTGAATTGAAATAAGCCAGGCTATTACATGGTAGTGTGCAAGCATGTTTCCCTCTAGAGTTATCAAGTTCACTTCTCAAAGATTTCAAACCATAAATTTAGATGAATATGGAGTTGGAGAAACTAGGGAAGGTAGAGGTGCCAAACACTTGGATGAAATGGAAGGAAGAATGAGTTCCTTGAGACTCACTCGAAGTAGGGCTCTCTTGAGCTGCTCCATTCTTTCTCATCATTTTGTTCTGTTTGTGGCTGCCAGAATAATTAAAGGAGTGGGGAAGTAGATTCCGTTACGATCTGCTTTTTAAGCTTTGCACTCAAGTTGATTAATGCTTTCTTTACACTTGCACTGGGCTGCTCTACATTTCCTTTGTAAGTAATGCTAATTAGGTTGAACAAGCAACTGGTGCTTGCAAAGCTGCTGTTTGAGCTGGAATAACTCATGAGAGACCATGATGCTTCTGCATGCAAATCAATGAGAGAATTAATATGCAAAATGCATATTCATCTGCTTGTCATTTTGACACTCTGTCATTGAGAACCTACTATGTGTATGGAGGCTGTTTGTACGACAAAATAATATTCATACAAACCTGTGCTTAGAGGCATCTGTTTACATCTAAAAAGGATTATGATCCACACAGCAGAAGACAAAACTCAAATAAGTATGGGAGTTGGGAGGTGGTGGGTAGGAGATATGGCAAAGGGCTCTTTTCCTCTCTTTGACTTATTTAATTGATACCAATAGATGGTTTTGGGGAGAAAATAGTATGTGATGTGATAGAATTTTCTCTGTTTTTCTTTGAGACAGACAGGGTCTGACAGACCTTAGGGGAAACTTGAGCTTTCTGTGTATCTGAGGCTGATTTGAACTCCTGACCCTACTTCTAATGCTACAGTTTAGAGATTACAGCCATAAGACAAGATCCCCATATTCAAATATCTGTTTTAAGGGTTAATTCTGTTACTCCATTAAGAAACAACAGTAGAGAGGCCAAGGCAGAAAGTGACAGCACTATAAATGGTGAGGCTGGGTTGAAGTTCTTGGGTCAGAGTCTTAACAAACAGTGTAGTAATAAGTTCCCAGTGGATTGGGTGCAAAATAAGAGAAATTAGTGGAATATAATGTTGCTTTTAACTGTTTTTACTTCAGGAAGTAGAAAGGTAGAATGGCCCTTTGCTGATTTTGATGCAAACTCTTTGAGCTGTGTCTTCATTTGGCTGATTGAATCTGTGATTTGGTTTCGAGTATTAGTTGCTTATTAACACTCAAATTAAAATCTTGAGTGACATGTGGGACCTGAGAGTTAAACTGAATGGCAAGGCAGAAGTATTTAGTGGCTTTTAAAATTAGAATTATAATCTATGCTTAGTAATACATGCAGTTCATAAATTTGGTGGCTTTTGATCATTACATATGTCTACAGTTATGTAATATGTAGAGCTAACATAATAAATATGTCTTAGAAATGTCTTACTGCTCCTCAGTATTCCTGCCATTAGTGGTGCTACATGCCTATCATCTCAGCACTTGAAGGAAAAGCCAGGAGGATTATGAGTTAAAGGCCAGCAAGTAATACATAGTAAGATACTGTTTCAAAAATGAACAGATATTCATTTTTGAATAGACCTAATATTCAGGCCCAACCTGGGTGGAACATTCTACGACCTAGTCCAATCCAAGAACCCTGATGTGGTATTCTAAACTTCCATGATTATCTCAATTTGCACATCTTGTGCAATAGCCAGCCTCACTTTAGATTGCCTATATCACATCCAACCATGAGGCCTAGCCCAGGTTACACACTGGCCTAGTTGGTGAATTTGCTTGAGTAAAGCCCCCAAGCTCTGTACTCAAAGCAGTTGCTAGAACTAGCTTTGGGTTGGACATACTGTACGCAGTCTGAATCAAGCAAATCCCTGTTATGCTGTTTCTCACCTTCAAGCTTGGATCAGGCACACAACCTTTGTGCCAGCCCAGTATAGTAAGACTGCTGGACCCTAGCCCACCACAGCATATGCAACATCCTGGCTTCGTCCAGGTCATAAATCCTGTGCATTGGTCCACTCTGATGAGTTCCATGATTTGTAGCCCAGCTGTACTATATTTAATCTCTAGACCTATACTGTGGTGAACACCTGTGTTCCTGATCAACCTTTTGAATCCCTGGAAAATTATCTGCTTGATCCATCTCTAACCATTATGTCTAGACTCAATTGTACAGCCTGTGTGGCCTGGTATATGCCCAAGATCCCAGACCACCCACACTATTCACACATTCCCAGGTATAGGTGAGCTAGCAAACATTACAAAACACCTGCCTGAGCAGATCCAGCTGTTTGTCCCATCCACATGATTACTCATTTAATTGGAACCATCCACTTCCTCTGATACAAACTTAACACTAAGTATCTGCATTAGTCAGGGTTCTCTAGATGTACAGAGTTAGATTATTAATTATAGTATATTAGAGTAGATTACAGGCTGTGGTCCTGCTAGTCCAACAATGACTGTCTATAATGGAAATCCAAGTATCCAGTAGTTGTTTAGTCCACAGACTTGATGTCTCAGCTGGTCTTCAAAATATGCTGAATTCCCACAGAAGTAGGTTCTAATGCTAGTGAAGGGATAGACTTGCCAGCCAGAGGGAGAGCAAGCAGGCAGAGACAGTAAGATTCCTTCTTCCATGTGATTTATTTAAGCTGCCAGGAGAAGGTGTAGGTGTAGGTGTAGTTCAGATTAAAGGTGGAGCTTTCCACCTTAGAAGATCCAAATTAAAACTGAGTCTTCTCACTTAATTTATTTAATTATGAAAAAAATTCCTTATGGGTATACCTACAAAACCACAAAGTCTGAAACCAAAATATACAGGCAAAAGACCAATAACACACACAAAAAGAGCCCAAACAAAGCAATTTGAGAAAAAAGTGTTCACAAAAATGCCGTTGAGTTAGTTTGTGTTGGCCAGGTATTCTAGGGCATTGGACCTACCCTGAAGTGTGGCTAATATATCCAGTAAAACTCAATTGGAGAATACTAATTTTTTTCTTTTGCAAGAAGTTTCTAATTACAGATAACTTTTTGTCTAGAGGTAGAAGTCCATGCCCACTTCCCCCTATCAGTGCTAGGACTCCATGTGGCTTGAACATATGCAGGTCCTGTGTGTGCTTACACAGTCTTTCTGAGATCATGTGTCCCCCCCAGTCCCATTGTATTTAGAAGACACAGTTTCCCTCATCAGCTCTGGCTCTTAACAGTCTTTCAGACTTCTCTTCCATATAGGTCACTGAGCCCTGAGGGGGTCTGAAGAAGACACCTCATTTAGAACTCAGTGGTCCAAAATCTCTCTCTCCACACATTGTATAGCTGTGGATCTTTGTGTTAGTTCTTATTTATTACAAGAAAATGGCTGAGTGAGGTATTGATCTATTAGTAAAGAAGATTATCTTTAGGAGCCATTTTATAGCTATTGCTTTAGAATAAAAATTGTTCCTTTTTATTTTTTTCTAGACTTATAGCCTACCCAGTCTCAATCTTTGACCACTCTATCAGTGTCAGGCACTAAAATGTGGACAAATGAAAAGACTGAGATAATTCAGGATGTGAAAACTTAATTTAGTAAAAACATCTAAATGCTTGAGAACATATGCTGAAATGAAGATAAAATTGAAAATCTCAATAACCCAATTAGACAATCCAGGGGAAAGTGCTATAAATAGAATATCTGGTAGAAGACAAAATATGTATCAGACTTAAAGATAAAGTAGAGGAACTAAATCACACAAGCAAAGAATATGCAAACAGGTTTTAAAAAAATATAATAGGAACCTGCATGAATTGTAGAACACCACAGAAAAGGCAAATTTTCTAATTGCAGGCATAAATGAAGAAGAATCCCAGGTCAATAGCATAGACAAACGTGTTTCTGACAGAAAAGAATTGCTTTCCATGAAGTCAATACAATAAAACTTTCTGGATTTGATGCTGAAGATGCAGCTCTAGAGGGGACCCAGTGGAGTTTGGCATAAAAGCAAAATGGATGGCCATGTGCAGCAAAGCTGGAGGAGACTGTGGTGATGGAGTTATGCCCCAATGCTATGGAAATACGTAAAAATATTTCAAACTGAGACTAAAGGATCAATGTGAAGAATGAATCAATGCTAGACACAGCTAAAGCCATATGCTTGAAGAGCAGAGGCCATTCTCAACATAGGAAACAGGCTGTAAAAAGCGTCAGAGCTTGGTGAAGAATTCCAAGTAGTTCAGTACATCAGAAGTAAAGAATGCAGTTTTAATGGTGGATAAAGTATCTCCTGGTCCTTTGAACTCAGTGAATCATTTTGCCTTTTTTCTCCTCCCCCGTAATTTCACGGTCTTGGGAACACTTACTCTCCCAAGGATATTCTTTAACACTCAGAAAAATAGATAGTGCAGAGCAATACATATTAAAACTAGTACCATCATAATTATAATATATAGAAACCCTCATTTTCCAGACACCTATCTTTAAGTGAATAAAAATATTCAATTCTATAACACAATAAGAGTAAAATATCAATGGAAACTAAGACCAAAAATGGTCTATTTTCCAATCAGATTTACAACTAACTAGATGATTTGCCCTATTTAAGCTTAAATGCCAGCCAGCTCCTGGATCAGCTCTCTTTTGGTAAAATACTAAACAGCTAGCTTGACTCTACCATGTGCCAATTCATTGGTTAAAGATTCCTCTTCATGTCTAAATTCTTTTACTAAGGATGCTTAGGGGATTTTTTGGAGGCTTAATAATTCTTACTAATAAAATGCATATGTAAATCACTATCTGTGAGGGAGTATCATGAATTCTTGATCCCCCAGGTAGAGCATCAATTTATTACTGTTGTCCTGGAGGTAATTACGATCTCTAACCTTAGAAAGGCCAGAAGCAGCCACTCTTACAATATATGCTCTAGAGTAAGTTCAGGGCTGATGCTGTGCAACAGTTCCTGCTAAAATTAAAATCTTCCATGTTGGAGAGAAGCTGCTTAAGACACAGCTTGCTGATTTCATACTGAACAAAACTGGTTGATACTCTATTTTCCATTCAGATTTATAACCAACTACACTTTTTCCCTATTTGAGCTTAAATTCCATCCAGCTCCTGAATCAGACCTCTTAAAATAGAAAAGGTGAAGCAGCAGGATATTCTAAGGGGATGTAAAATATTCTGTCTTACCTAGAAGCTTTTTTAAAATGTAAGATGTTCTAGAGTGAGGTAAGACATTCTCTTCTGCAGGAAAACTCTTAAGCTCAGAAAGCAAACAACTCAAAGGCCTCAAGAATTCCCTGAAACTGAGCAGATTCACCAGACTTTTCTCTTTTCAAGCAGATATAAGCTGTAAGGACTACTGAGAGAACCCTACAGACAAGCTAAGATGCCTGGGAGACTCAGAGAAGCTGAGTGGCCTGAAAGAGAAAATCCACAACCCATTCAGATGCCTGTAAGTTATGTAATGCATCCAGGTTACCAGCCTCACTGAGCTGTCATTCATGCTAGGATTGGATTTTGGTCTTGTAGGTGTCACTGAGTGGTTTCTGCTTCCATAAGTAACCCCTCATCTATATTCCTGTAAGTAATCCCACTAAAACATATTGGTTTACCAAATTAGACTTAGGTGGTATTAGTACTTAGATCTGTTTTCTGTTCACTAATGGTAGGTTAAGTAAGTACATAGTTTTTTTGTTTGTTTGTTTTACATCTCTTTATCAATAATGTCACACAAAAAACAGTGATGTGAGTGGAAATTGGGCCTAGGATCATTCTAATGGAATATTTGAAAAAAATTGATGTGTTTTGTAAGCTTCCACAGGACTTTTAAAGAACAGATGAATTTTTCACTACTTCAAACTGTGAGAAATGTATATTTTTTTCTTATCTTTACTACTACTTGGCATTTCTCATATTATGTGAGATGGAATTTAGCAAAGAGGGATGATCCCTAGCTATCAATCTACTGCTGGTCCTGCAGTTCCCACTTAATAGACATTTTTGTTCTACCCATGGAGCAGTTCTATATCTAATGCTGTTCCTTGTTTAAGAATCCAACATTATCTATTCAGAGGCATGAGATAACATCTGTGAGTGTTCCTAATTTCTGGGTGACTTTATTCAGACATGAACATGGTTGAGCTATTTTAATGATTTATTTATTTTTAAGGCTTGATTCTTTTTTTTTTCTTTTTGAGGTATGTTTTTGATATTTTGATCATGTCTATCTCTCTTCCTCCTATAATTCTTTTTTATTTCCTATGTATTTCTTCCCATCTCAAATTCATGCTATCTTTACTGTTGTCTATATGTACAGAAATAAGTGTCTATAGATTGGCAACCTATGGGGGACTGGTCCCTGAAGGAAGTTTATTTTCCTTCCCTAAGCAGTTGTTGACTACCAGCAGCTTCTGTAATAGGGGTGGGGCTATGGTAGAAAGTTGACTTGACATAACATTGTGCACGTTATATAGAAGGAACCATTTCTTCTGAGTGTCCATGAGTGCACTATTCCTGTTATATCCAGAAGATACCTTTTTACAAAATTTTCCCCAGTCCTTTGGCTCTTACACTCTTTTGTTTCCTCTTTCTGAGATGTTCTCTGAAGATTGGGTGGAGAGGTTGTGTTATGGGTGTCTCATTTGGGTATGGACACTACAGAGTTACTTGGTCTCTGCAATTTTTTCATGTGTTCTGGGCACAGTTTATGATACCAGTCATGAGTTCCATCCTGTTGAGCATGCCTTAAGTACAAACATGTAATTTTGCTTACCCACAAGATACTACTCTATTATAAGCCTTATTAAAATAAATAAGTAAATAAAACATATTCAATTGGCATTGCCTCATATGGGAGCAGGGTTGGTTAGGAAACCTTCTCCCCAGAAGCCATACATTATCAAACAGAAGACACAGTGCAAGTTGTGGGGTAGGGGATGACTCCCATTGAATTGTGAGTCAAGGAATCTAAAATATCCAGAAAGTAATACCCCATTAATCTGGGTTTGGACCCAGAACTGGAGTGTGAGATCCCACTGCTGAATGCATGAGGGCTTAGAGAAGGTAAGTTGATTTTGAGATGGAAGCATCCTCCCCTGATAATCAGCTCTTAGAGTAGAGGAAGACACTAAACAGGCTTCTGGGGGATGTTGATTGTCAATAGTCCTCACCAATATGTTCTGTGAATAACAACAATAACTTGCTTGATAAGATGTATGTCATAGTGCAATAGTAGTACTACTATCTTGTGGGTAACCGGACCTCAGGTACTTTGTAGCATTTATAGAAATAGAAAAATGCAGGTGGCCTAGTGGTTCATTTTAGGAAATACTTAATTCAGTTATATTTGGCAAAAACTTTATTTGTAAAAATTTACCAATTGCATCTCCTAGATATTGCCTTGCCTGTGAATATATCAAATCTGAACTTTTATGTAAATAAATCTTCTTCAAAGATGTATGTAAAAATAAATCAGAATTATCACAATAGGAACCATTTTGTTAAATATTATTAATTCTCATTATTTTACATAATTTAAAGCTAGTATCTGTTGTAGCCTGTATTTGGAAACATTTTACACTCAGAATAGTAATGCTATTTGATCATTATTGTCAATTTTGATCAACTTTGTCAGAATTGTTGGACGCTATGGACAAGCAAGATCAGTTGTCAATAGTATTTTGTTCAAAGTTTGCTCTTGACAGTTCCCCTTTATAGATAAACACACATGCACATCAAATAATTTAGCTAAGTAGAATGGCAGAGCAGAGTTGTTGTCACTCACACACACACAGAGAGAGAGAGAAAGAGAGAGAGAGAGAGAGAGAAGGAGAATAAACATACAAGACATAGGAGAAAATACATAATTTGATTGGCACCAAAAAAGTTGATTTAGCCCATGATGATCAACCTATCTGAACTTAAATTATAGAAAAGAGGATCCAGTGGGCTTCAGTGCAGAGACGGACTATTAAGGAGGATGATCGGTGGGCACATTGCTTTTGTCTTCTTGTGCTCCAGTGAAAAAACAGGATATGTAAGCACCAGGACTTCTAAACAGAAGACAGATTCTGCTCTTGGAATTTTTGGCTTTCTCACTTTGACTAGAAATGTTGATGCTGTTAGAGATCTCCTGAGAAGGATGGGAGATTTAAGGTCCCAACAGGTTTTTGATTTGTTGTTGTTGCTCATGGTTATATTTTTCTATATAAACCATAAGTAGCTACCCAAATCATATAATTGACTCTTCTTTCTCTCTCTTTTCACTTTAATTTAATATCAGTTTCTGTGCTGGTATTAGGACAATTTTTTTAATACATATGACTAAAAATGTCAGATTTTGAGAAAAAATTATAAATTCTTAAGTGAAACCATTCCTTAATACTTTCTAAATACTTTTGATTCTATCACCTTATATTTTTATTCTTTAATTTATTTTAATTAATGTGTAGATAGCATTGTATATGTCATAATATGTTAAATTTATTGATACACATAAATATTTAGACAGTACTAGCTAATATGTGTTTCTTCATCACTGAATTGTTTCAGTGAGACTGCTTAAGATACCTACTTGGCAGTAGCCACAGCAGTCTACAATAGAATACTTAATCTGTCCTCCACATATTACAATAAGTTTGGGTACCTTTATGAAAAGATTCCCATCTTGCTCATCATCTCAGACAAGGACACTTTATATTCCCTTTTGTTAAGTTTGGATTTTGAGGGGCATTGAGGTTTATTTTGTAAATTGACTATTGGAAACAATTCCCCATTAGTCTCAGAGTATACATATATCTAAAAGCATATGCATTTTACCCTATTGTGTCTTCTATGTGCGACATGAAAGAAGGTGTCATATAACAAATAAATTTATGAAAAACTTAAAAAATATCTCAAGAAAGAAAAGCTAGTTAGCATTACAGTAAGGGACAAAAAATATGACAGCTCAATGGGTTTTGCTTTGCATCTTATGCATCTTGGATTTGAAGGAAAGATACCAGTAACCTGGAAATGCCAACACAGACCATTAAATAATACACTAGTCATACATTGATCTTTCAAATGCCTAAGAAATAAGACTGGTAAGTTAAAACTTTTAGTATGAGCACTTCTTCTATATAGACAAATACTATGGTTGAAAGTACCATGGTTATAATAGAGCCACAATAACAGTAGTCAAATACGAACTTCTCTCCCTGTGAGGCTAAAATTAAATACATTTTCTTTCAAACACAAATATTTCAAGTAAATGTTGTCCATACCAAGCATCAGAGAGACCCTAAACGGAAATAATAACGTGCTATGGCAATTGTTCTCACAGAACTATGAGACTTACTTGAAAAATATTTTCAGATAGCCTTGAGAAGATATTACCGTAAGTAACTGATAACATACATGAAATGAATGATATGAAAATGGAGCACTTAAAAACTAATGCATAAAGCATAATTAAAGAACAGAATTTCACATTTTCAGTGTGTTTTAGACATTCTTATAAGCCTGTAATTCTATTTCTTTTTTTATAAAAAATATTTATTTGATATTGAATATGTTAAAGATTCATGTTTACTTGGCTGGTGTCCCTGTATATCATTTTGAGTGATATGTTGTCTTATGTAATTTTCCCATCTTTTACTTTAAGACATGAGGACTGTATAAGAACCACACACAGTTTATACACAGTTGATCATCATTTGCTCAAATTATGTATTTTCAAATAAGCCCATTATTTTTGACAACTATGCAGATGTATCATTGAAAAGACATATAGCCTTTTCCAAAGGTGTCATTATAACAACTGAATGTATATAAATGAACTACCACAATATGAACTCTCACCTCTCTCAACCATTATGGAAAAAGTAATTAAAAATGTACTAATGACTCAAAGTAAATTTTTAAAAGAATAAACTTTTAATTAAAATAAAGGTGAAAATTCTCAATGTCTCAAACTAGACAATAAATTATTATCATTCATAGTGCTATAGGTAAAAGAGAAGATTTATAAGTAGGTGACAATATTAGCAATTATGGCTTTGCAGAAATCATGGAAATACTGAAAAAGTAAGTTAAAAACCAAAATAAAATATTTGTAACCCATATGTCCAAATATAATCCTTATGTCAAGATTACATAATCTACTAAATCTCAGAGAATACATGTAAAGCCCAGTAAGAATTGGGAAACATTACATAAAATAACATGTCACTCAAAATGATATGCAAGGACACTAGCCAAGTACACATAAATTTTTAACATAATTAATATCAAATAAATGGTTTTATAAAAAATAAATAGCATTACAGGCTTATAAGAATGGCTAAAACCTTAGATCACTACAGTGAATGCCCCAGTGCTTCTCCCCAAGATGTTAAGACTGCTGGGAGGCTTCTGAGCTGCATCCCAAATTAACTTTATGGGAGGCTATAGACAGCAAGACCAGGAAAATCTGATTGGCTTTTTTTTTTTTTTTGTCTTTCACATTTCTTTCAAAAACTCTTTGTTTGAATGCTAATCGGATACTTAAAATACTATTCTGTACCACAACCTGAAAAGGAAGAGGCCACGCCCCGAAGCTGAGGTGGGAGTACATCCCAAACTTCCCTTTCTGTTTTAGTGGCTTACAGGACAATACAGATTTTGTGTTTTTGAAGCCAAGCCCTAGACTCCAAGAGTGTTGTGGAAAAGGTAGTTGAAGGTCTTTTGTTTTCTTTTGTTGTTGTTTTTTAAAGACAGGGTCTCATAGCCCCAGGCTGGCCCTGAACTTGCTTTGTTGCTGAGGATGACCTTGAATTTCTGATCCTCCTGCCCCCTCTTCCAAAACACTGAAATTAAAGGCATGCCTGGCTACGTGCTATTAGGTGCTGGGGATTGAAATCGGGCGCATCCCGGGCCACTCAATCAACAGAACTATGCCTCCCTCTTATTTGGAGGGGCAGGGATGAGATAGGGTCTTATTCTGTAGCCCACGATGGCCTCCTGCTTGAGTCAACCAAGTGATGAGACTACAAAGGGCCAGGCACCTGCCCTGCTCTGATGGGATTCTCTGCGGCTGTGTTGCCTCAGGCAAGCTGTGGTCCTCCATGACCACCTGTTCCCTTTCTTCAGCCAGCTTCCTTTTCTCTGTCCAGGGACAAGGCTGTACCTTCGGAATTTCATCATGGGATGGGTTTAAGGTTTCTGTATCTGCCCCTGTTACTAACGAGTCGGTCTGTAGTTAATACAGGTGTCGACCCAGAATAGTATGTGCTGTGCACACTGGACGCTTGATCCGAGAGAAACATTCGATCATGTATAGAAAACCCCGAAAGACTGATGGGAATGATCGGGAAAGATATTAAAGTGACAAATGCGTCCTGAAAAAAAAAAAAAAAAGAAAGAAAAAAAGAATGGCTAAAACACACTGAAAACATCAAATTCTAAAGAGGATATGGAAAACTTGGTCAATTGATGTATTGCTGAGGAAATGTCAAATTGTATACCTGTTGTAGAAATGTGTTGGCGATTTATTTAAAAACCTGACACATTGTTGAGAAATTTACTTTCAAAGACTAATCATAAATTTTAAAATCTTTAAAAATATGTATGTTCCCTATACAGTAAATGGTTCAACAAATAATAGCACATTGATATCATAGGATATGATTTTGCAATAACAAATCATACACATTTAAATACTTGGATATATCTCCTGAGAATTTTGCTGAATTGGATAAATGTAATCCCAGAAATTATATGATGTTATTCCATTCTTATAACATTTTGAAGTAACAACATAATAAAAATTAGAGTACACTCATGATATTCACTATATGCTTTAGGTAGTAGGTGTCATGCAAGGAATTATATGATTTAGAAAGATAAAAGGAGTAAAAAACCTTTAAGAAAAAAATATTTGTGTTTCTTGAATAAAATTGTAAAGAGATATACATTTATGTTAAAATAAAGAACCTAATCTTTTCCCTCATAAGCTATGCACATCTTACTTCTCAAAATCAGCAAATGAAAAGATAGAGGTGGTTAGAGCTACCTCATACCCATTCTCAGTCTTCTGCTGTCCTTGCATGACTCACTGTATGAGGAAGGCTGATCCTTGCACACGCTGTCAGAGCTAACCTATCATTTCCACTATAATCACATACTGGTCTGTTAATATTCATAACTTCATCTGCAGAGTTCTTATGCTGGAAGAGAATCTGAATCATTTACACACACCCTTGTTAAAAATGCTATCCTAAACGTCTACAGCCTGCCTTGATGGTTAGCATCTTGTCTCTCACCTGGAAATAAGGGCATAGCTGCTCTAGAATGTGTCAATAGCAGATGTCCTGCACAACATGCAGATGAAGCTCTTCCCAATATTCCTATCTGTGACAAAGATGTTTCTCTCAATTCTTATGCGTACACTCCACCCTGCCAGGAGCAGTGTGCCAGCCTGCAGGTAAGAACTTGATTACCCCTGTCTTCTTTAGTCTTTTTTTTATTAGTCTTCAAGGTCTTGTATCTTTAAAGATATGCACAAAATTTAATTTCTTAGAACAAATATAAAATTGCATCATAAAAATAAGTTTTATAATCAAACATCTCTTTCATTTGTTTCTTATAGAGAGTAGTCAATGAATTATACATGGACATTTATGTCTTCTATGGGGCTGATTATAGAACTGGCTACCCAAGCTTAATTCTTCTAGTCATATATTGTACATCATGGAGTTTAATTAAAAGTGCATCTGCTTCACTATGTAGTAAATGATGCATGCAAGTAACTCCACAGTACATACATATTTCATGTATTCATTATGCATTTTATAATTTAAAGTATGACTGTACATATAATTAAACAAAAAGTTATGTGATTTTTCAAACATGGTAAACACAGAGAGAAATAGTAAATACAAACTTTTTGAGTAGAATTAGGAGAATGTGAAAATAGAGGTTGTTTTAATCTGCTCCTATTTAAAAATTAATACCTGTGTCTATTGCTTTTTTATTTAAAATTTCATATATCTATAAAAGAATATGTTTATTATAAAACAATGAAGATATTTTAAAGTATAACAGGCATTATATTTAAGATGTAATTTTGGCCTATTGACAACCCAAAGCCTTTAATGCTAAAATTTAGCAAATAATTTATGGTTGACATTAGTAATTTCAGTTGTGTTTTTTCTAGGCCTCCTATTTTGAAGCTTCTTGTATATATCTAGAAATCTTAACAAAATCCTGTCTCAGTTTGATTGTTTTAATGAACCTGAATTTGGGAATTTTACCCTAGTCTGAAATTAACTTAAATTTTTGTCAAGTCTCTTAGAACACAGCTCTGAAAATGTTCCCATGTAACACCAGCTTTGATTTTTGTAATACTTCATTTTTCTCTGTTTATACAATTTTTTAGTAAAATACAAATAAAAAATAATAATAATAATCACTTCACTTTCTCAATCCAGATTCTAGAAAAAGACTTGTACCATTGTGGATGGCTTAATTTTCTTTGTCTGGTTTTAAGATTCCCTTTACGGGTTTGCAGGACTTCTCCTATAATTTATTTACAAGTGATTTTCTCTATCCAACTTGAGTTTACTCACAAAAGGCTTAGAATTTATGACTTGCTATCTTTTATCAGTTTATCAGTGGCATGTCTAGATTTAGCTACCTGGAAAATGATACTGTAAATTTCCTTGCACAGAAATATTTCATGTCCTAAAATCTTACTTTCTATTAAAAATGAACATTAAAAAATATTGGTATATGTAGGAGGAGAAAAGTAAAAAGGGAGGAGAGAGGAAGTCAGAAAAGAAGGGAGGAAGTAAGAAAAAAACAGAAACAAATGTGTTCAAAGTGTTCATAAGAGAAGATTTTACCAGAGAACATGAATTTATTTTTTTAACTAAGCAGATAATTGAAGCCTAAATATGGCAGGAGCCTAAAAGAAACACACAAGTAAGCAAAATACAAAACACAAATAAATTAAATATAAAATTATGAATTTTATGACATAGAAACAAAAAAAGAAAACTTGAAAAGATTTATGCATAATGGACACATTGGATCATAGAAGACAGAAAGTAACTAGTCATGAAATGAGCCAATTCATAATTATAAAGAATTCAGTTAATAAACAGGATAGCAATAGTGTATGAGTGTGGCCTTCCCCATGTGCACTCAATGGCTGCAGAAGTCAGAAGGGTGCATCAGATCCTTTGGAAGTAGTGAGCTGTTGTGAGCTACATGCCGTGAGTGCTGGATACTGATCTTACATCCACTGTGTCAGTCCTTCAGACCCAACAAAGACCCACGTTTAAGATCACAAAACAATTTCCCATCCAGAAATAAATACCTTAGTCACAAAAAATACATGCATGTTCACAGTGAATTTAGATTAGATACTAAAAATACAAAATACAGGAAGAATATTCACAAAGTTGGAAAATTATAAAGTATTTCAAGATTTCAGAAATCCTTCAAGAAATATAATTGAAAGCAGAATCAATCAAACTCTGTATGAGTAAGTTTGCATGTACAACAACATAAGCACTTACAGGCATAACCATGACCATAGCCACTGCTTCAGAAAGTGTGAATGTTCCTAAAGCAATGACCTTATTGTACATTTTAAAAGTGAAAAAAAAATACCTCATCACTGCTAACAGCAATAATCGGATAGGTAGTAATATTTGGAAATAAATGCAATAGGAAAGAGCCAAATCAAAGAAATATCTCTTATACAAAAGTCTGCCTCAGTGAGAACAACAAAATTGGTAATTCTGCACCCAGACTGAGGTAAATGAGGAAAGCCATAGACTTTGGAAAGCAAGAAAGGGAAGGGGACCATTACTACAGATTATACAATTACAATGAACAATATGAAAACATTTACAGTTTAATCGACAACTTTGACAAAATGGTAAACTTTCCTGGAAAGATACAAACAATCCTCATGTATAGAAATATATAGCCAAATAGCATTCTTATTTAATAAACAAAAAAATTTAAAATACCATTTTTTTTATTTTTGCAATGTGGGTTAAAAGAGATATTCAGTGCAATGTGCATTTTATTTTAATAGGCTGCATAGCTTTATAATACTTGAGAATGTCCTTTATGAGTCATTTACAATTATAAGTACCTTTTAAAATATTTATTTTATTTTATTGAATATTTGATATGAGTACTGTACATACATGATTTCCACTCCTCACTAACCCTTTTAACTCTTCCTGTTCCCACCCACATACCTTGCAGCTTCATGACTTCTACTTATTTATTTATTTATTTATTCATTCATTTATTTATTTATTTATTTTGTGTAATTATAACTTGCTGTGTCTGTTCAATGTTTCTCATATGTTTGTGTGTTTAGGTCTGACCATTTGGGATAGGATTACCAGTCAGAGGCTTCACCACTGTAAAAGACTGAATCTCCTCTCCTATAAGACATTAATTGAAACTGCAGATTCACATGATTTTACTGTTGAATTTTATTAAATATCTAAGAAAAATAGCAGTGAGTCTACCTTATTCTTCCAGAAAATTGAGAACTACTGAACTCATTCTGTAATTGCAGAATTAATATATATTCCTTAAATATATTACATGTGAAAGTATCTACAAAACATAAACTTTCACTTAGAAAAATATGTATTTTGGCTATGTAATATTGCTGTAATAATTAATCAATTTATTTTATGTGTCCTACTAAAAACTAAAAACAAAAAGACACGATTGTTTCAGTAGACAAGAAAAAACAAAGTAACAAAATCCAGCAGCCTCTTCTGACAAAATTTCTCAGAAAATTAATAATATTACTTGTCTGGAGAAGTTATGAATACAATCCTTAGTCAAACTTACTAATGAAAGACCAAACCCTGCAGTGTATATCTAAAAAGGTGTTAAAATTTTTCATTCTGATCAATTCTATTACACATTCAACCAGAAGACTTGGCTGATGCAAGAGTTTTTTTAAACAAAATTGTTTTGGTTTTGATTATATGTATACTGAGGGAGTCTGTTATATGCACATGAGTGCAAGATTTTAGGGAGGCCAGAGGGATCAGGGTCCCAGTAGCTGGGGTTACAGTGTTTTTGAGATATCTGAGGTGAGTACTGTGAACATAACTTGGGTCCACTGAGACATCATTTCAGACTGTAAATTTGTTTCTTTTTTTTTTTTTGAGACAGGGTTTCTCTGTGTAGCTTTGCGCCTTTCCTGGAACTCACTCGGTAGCCCAGGCTGGCCTCGAACTCACAGAGATCCACCTGCCTCTGCCTCCCGAGTGTTGGGATTAAAGGCGTGCACCACCAACCGCCCGGCAAGTTTGTTTTTCTTAATTAAATTGAAAATAATAAAATGTTCTGTACTTTTAAATTAAAGACTTTTCTATAAATGTGATGAAATCCATGGAAGTTCCTGGAAATGTTTTAGCTTTCAATAGACAAATGTTACAACTTCTACTATATTATTATTATTGCAGAATTATTTCTATTATAGCAACAATCAGAATTCGGGTGAAAAGAACCATGCCATCATATTTTTCTTTAAACATTTTGTGTGAGTGTGTGTGTGTGTGTGTGTGTGTGTGTGTGTGTGTGTGATGTATGTTTGCATGAATCCATCCTTTGCCTGTATGTGCTCTAACGCAGTCACTCTATTTTTTTTTATTTTGTTCTGTTTTGTTTATACCATGGTTGTACTATCATTGTTAGATACATACAGGATAGAACATAGATGTTTAACAAGTTAGTACTACACTAATTCAGACATTTCCATCTTTTACTTCCTTCATTCTCTCTGAGACAGTCAGTTACCAATATTTAGCTCTAAGAATTCATATAAATAGATTACATGGTGTGTAGTTTTTTTTTTCATACTGAGCTGTCATTTTTTAATTTAATTAATTAATTTACATCCAGACTGCAGTTTCCCCTCATTCCCCTCCTCTCATTCCCACCTCCACCTCCCCTCCACCCCTCTTTCCAATGCACTCCTCTTCTGTTTCTGTTCAGGAAAGGCAAGCCTCCCATGGTTATCAGCAAAGTATCTTGATCTCAGTATTTTGAGCCAAGGTCTCTCAACGAACATAGAGCTTATATTTAGGGGGTAGGCTGTCTGATCAGAGGGCTCCTGAAATTCACTTGTCTCCTTCTAACAGAGCTGAAGTTACAGATACACAATATATTTTTATGATGGAGAATACAAAAACACAACTGAAAACAACTTAAATAACAGCTAAATAAAAGACAATGTATCCTATTTCTGTGTTGGGAGACAAATAAAAGTTTTGGGTTTTTTTTTTTTTTTTTTTTTTTTTGGTTTTACATGACAGGGTTTCTCTGTGTAGTTTTGGTGCCTGTCCTGGATCTCGCTCTGTAGACCAGGCTGGCCTTGGGCTCACAGAGATCCACCTGGCTCTGCCTCCCAAGTGCTGGGATTAAAGGCATGCCTCACTACCAGCCAGCAAAAGTTAAAATTTTAATTGTTGCAAAAGTAGTCTGCACATTGAACATGGTAGAAAAATAGGAAATACATGTACTTATTTATAATTGATTTGGAGAAATGCCTGAAAGTTAGCCTATTCATAAATTCTAATCTTCTTAAATCTTATTAAATGTAAAACTGTGGTAAAGTGACCTACACCAAGAAGCCATGTTCTTCAAAGAAAGCTGAAAATGTTGAAATATCAAATTTGACATCACAAAATCACTGTAAGTATTAACTCAAGAGAAAGAAAACTATCCCTATAATATGTGTGCAAAAATGTGCATGACATGTTTATTTGTAATAGCAAACAGTGGAAAAAACCCTTAAAGTTCTATAAGATTAATGAGTGAAAAATTCCAACAAATGAATAGAATTGAATACTATTTAAAAATATAAATGCCATAAACTCACAACAAGCCAGCCATGGGTGAACCTCAAAAGTTGTACTCAGTTAAATAAATAAACTAAGGGCTAGAGAGATTGCTTAACAGTTAAGAGCAAATTTAGCTCTTGCAGAGGACCCAGGTTCAGTTACTAGAATTTACATGGCAGCTGACAACTGTCTTTACAGAACAGATGATATGGTTCCCTTCTTTATCATCTGCAGACACTATACAAGCATGATTCACAGACATATACAGACAAAACATATGCAAATAAAATATAAATGAATAAATCTTTTAAAAACATGGACCAGGATGCTCAGTCAGAGGGTGTTGGGCTGGAGTACATTAGGTGCTGGGTTCAACTTTCAGCAAAACAGTGCAAAAGAAATTAATAACAAAAAAATTATACATCATCTCATAGAATAATTCACATTAAAAAAGAAAAAAATAAATGTTTAATTAAAAATGGAGATGGAGTGTACAGGATCATATTTCTGAAGAAATGAGTGATCAAAATATGTAATTGTAATGACGTCCCTATATTTGAGGTATGCCACACATGTTTACTTTTTTTTATTGTGGTCATGTTTCTTAGTGAATACAGCGGTGGAGAGAGGACTCAATGGGTAAAGCATTTATCATACAGGGTGAGAATTAGTGTTTAGATCCCAGTGCCCCTTTAAATGTCTGTTGGGTGTGGCCTCTAATATTGCTGATCAGAAGACAGAAAGAGGATTACTGAGGCAAGCTTTTTCACATAGAACCGAAAGAACAGTTACGGCACATCTGCCCTAGTTTTAATCGGAATTGTAAGTTAGGATAGAGGAGGAGAAAATAAAAAAAAAAAAAAATGCAAAAATTTCAGAATTTAAAAGACATGTTTGTCATAGTTTGAAGAAGCTGTAAAGCTCAAGGAGATCTGGAAGCCTCTTTTGCGCTGGGTAAAGACTAATTTGGAGAATAATTATATTGAATTGCTGAAAATAAGTGACCACGAGTATTCAAACCTAATCCGACACCTAAATCAATCATTGACAACCCCTAAAGTCTCAGGGTACAGCAAAAGAAGAGTGGGAGAGAAGGTGAGTGCCAGTATATGGGGAGAACTATTACAAAACTGTCTTTTGGACACAAATTCACTGTTGTTCTCATGATTCACAACCAATATTATTATCTGTAGAAGACCTGTTCAAAATTAAGCCAAAATTCCATCATAGATCATGGATTCAGGTAACTCCATCTCTAGCTGAGGAGAAATTGGGAGTTAATGGCAGCTAGGAGAGGGAAGTCAACTTTCTCTAGGACTTTGGTCACTGGTATGTCACCAGTGATCCAGTGGATGACCTATCCCCATGTCTGTATGTTTATATGAGAGGCACAAATTGAACACGTTGAATTAAAAGAAAATAAAAGAGAAGACGGGAAATCTCCAGGGAGTTGGAGGAGGAGAAATAGGAGCAGATAGATCATAAGATCATAATTCATTTTGTGCATATGTGAAACTATCAAAGGATAAATTTTAGAATTTAAAAATAAAGCTGCAGGACATAAAGAGGGTAGGAATGTTAAGGGTTATTTGAGCTACAACTGTTTTGTCTAGTGTATAGTTTCATTTTTCTGTTCCTTACTCTGTCAAGTGGAAATACTACACCAAAATGAATGTGCTGATTCATAAAAGGTAGCTCATTAGGCTGTATTTTCCTCATTATTTTAAGAAGTGTGACATACATATCATAGTACTGCCTATTACACTGTCAGGAGGCAGACCTAAATTAGATGGACCAGTATAAAACTTTTCTGAGAATAGTTAAGGCCACACACTTTAAATCTCCCACTATAACTAAAGTCAATATACAAAGCACATGCCATACATAAAGTATCAGTGAAATCATAACTCTAGTGATTCTCCCGAGGCTGGAATGACTACAGAAAGGAAGATTTTTTAATTTTCAAGGCAAAGTTTAATTTTGGCAATTAATGGGATAAAAAAAATGAATAGAACCAGGAAGACAACAAGCTTAGCAAAGTCCTAATTGCCTGACAAGATCTATCCTTCTTATGTTAACAGATGGTCCAGGGACTATTCAGCTGGATATAATAGCTATTGGTTCTTGTTTTTAGAAATGGTCATGTAAACAATTTTTGACTAATCTAATATTTATGATACATGTGTCTTGACTCCTTTAGTCTTTATTTATAAAGTGACTAAGTATTTGATACTTAAGTCTTTTTTTCTCTCCCAAGTAGGAGAATAGTTGCAGACAGTGAAAAAGTAGCAAAAATTCTAGGAGTCAAAATCTTTCTAAGATGGTCATACACCCAACAGTGAATTACTACTACCTTGTTCTAGCCAATGCATTTGGTAATTTTCTATTAGAACAACTTACCAAATTGCTTCTATAATTCCCTAATATGTGGTATCATGGTATGTGCTGTTTAGAATGATCCCACAAGCATACAGACCTATTTTTCAACTTTTATGTCCTTATCTATTAGACTATACAGAAAAGGAAAGAGAGAGAAGGTAAGTGGCCAGCATGAGTTGACTCTGAGGTTGCAGAGGTGTAGTAGAATTTGAATTCAGGCTCCAGTATCCTAAAGATCTTATTACTCTTTCCACTGTATCACAGAGACTTGTAGAGAGACTCAAAGTTAAGCTTACATGCAGAAAGTGCACAGTCTTGGAAATGTGGGAACTCAGCTGTGGCTGAGTCTTTCTCATTATTCTATTTCAAATATTTCACAAATGTTCAAGATCTACTTATTGGGAAGAACTTAAGATAAAGTTTGAGAAGAAAAAGTAATATTTTAAGTTGCTTTAAGTCACCCAGGAATGAAAAAGATAGTAATCTTTTTCTTTCTGTGTTATGCAAGAAATGCAGCTGAATGAGTTTACAGGGATTGCTCATGTACTAAAAACTAACTTTAAAGTATTTATCAGAAAAGAATATAAAATTTGTGAAATACAACAAAATAATAAGCCTCAGAAAGAGTAGGCTAAGAATAGAACTCTGTTCCTTTGAGGATTTGCCATTATGATTCTTTATCTCATAAAGTTTACTGGCAATTTACAAATGCTAACTACAGAGTCAGTCAAGTACCTCAGAAATATTTGTCATTCAGGGAGCCTCTGATCACGGGATAGGTGGTGTGAACCAAGAAAATCCCTATAAGCAGCTGATCCTTAGCAGCTGGTGTGTCCACAGGCAAGATTAAATTTAGTGATAACAAACAAGAGAATATCCAACCAGGTGCCCCCAAAACTTGTGTTCTGCTAGCATTAAGATCCTTGGGGTCCCCAAGCGCACTCCTGTGGAGGGTTTGTAAGAACCCAAAGAAGAAGGAACAGTTGAGAGTACTGTATTTGTTAAGTCAATGCCTGTGGCAAAGCAGTGGCTTACCGATCAAGATGCAGTGATCAACAGGTACTTCTTGCCACCAATGAACAATTCACACTAGCACATAACCAGGACTGAAAAAATGGACCAGTTCCCATAATGTCTGGACATTCCAGACAAGTCCAGATGTTTCCCATGAACCCAAAAGACACAGAGGGAATGAAGTAGACAAAAGCCTGAGTTTTTAAAAATAAACTTAAATTCATTTTGTTTTGTTCTTCTGGTAAGTGTATAAGGGATTAGGAAAGTAACTGAACTCAGTAGTCATGTGGAAAGATGGAATTTCAGATTAAGTTATTGAAGACAGACTTTACTTGGTTAAAATATTGCTTTAAGAAAAATGAATGTTATAATGTGGCACTACTACATTTGCTCCAGAATAATAAGATTTACTACTCAATTATTTGTCTTTCTCATAAATTGCAATGTCAATTTTCCATAGAATATTGTGATTTTCCATACAGGAACCCAGAACTAATTATTGTCAGAAATATTATTCACAAAAAGTACTGAGTGAGGGCTGGAAAGATATCTCAGTGGTAAAGAGCACTTACTACTCTTGTAGGGAAACCAAGTTTGATTCCAAAGCACCCATGTGGTGGCCCGCAACCTTCTCTAACTCCAATTCCAGGGACCAGATACCTCTGCTGATGTCCTTGGTCTGCTACGTGGACATAGCGCACATGTATATTCAGATTCACACATATCCACATAAAATCAAATACATACTAACAAAAAAGTGAGCAATCAGGGCTGACAAGGTAGCTCAGGGGAGAAATTGCTTACTGTGTTGACTTATGGAACAGAGTTGGGTTGGGATCACTAGATTCTACATGAAAGCCTGGCAGCTGTGGCATGTCCCTGTAATGTCAGGATTCTGGAAACAGACAAGACAAGCTGATAAGCTGACCAACTGGAAATGATGAGCTCCGTGCTCAACAAGAGACCCTGGATCAATAAATAAAGGAACAAAGGATGGAGGAAAATACTTGATATCAGCTTTGGCCTTCCAATGACATTTTCACTCACACACACGCATATGTACACATATGCACACCAAAAACACTGAATACAGATGTAATTTGTTTGAAGAGTAAGAGATTCATGCTATGTTACATTATTTTATATTATGTTCAAGCAAATTTACTTAGCCTTTGGTATTTCTATCACATTATTACATCAGAATTCTCACCTCAGTGACTCAGCACATGCATGCATCTCCACTCCTGCAATTTTATTCTAGATGCATATTCTAAGTCAGCTTATCCAATTGAATCAAAAATTATTTTTAATTATTCATTATTGGAGAATATCATATTACATATCTTGATCACATTCATCCATCTTTCTTCCTCTGAGACCTACTCCTCACCTCTCCCCCACAATAGCCTATCACAATCAATTTTTATGCACACTCACTCCTGCCTGTGGTACTATCCACTGGAGCATGATCGACTTACCAGGGACTGCAGAGAACTAACTTCCTCTCCCTCAGGAACCAGCAACAGCATAGGACTGCTCAGGAGTGGAAACCCATAAGGTCCTCTCCACCCTTGGTTAGAAAGTAGACGTCTTGATTTCAACCAAACAGTCATTGCGATGTGAGTTTTTGAGCATGATGGTCGTGTAATATACAGAAGACAACATTTTGTCCTGGTCCTCCAAACCCTTAGCTTTTACAGTTTTCTCACTATCTCTTCCTCCATGGTCCCTAAGCCTTTTCAAGAGTGTAGGAGGATATAGATATTCCATCTGTGGCTGAGCAGTCCACTGAGACTTATTCTGTACACTTTGATATGCTATGAGTTTCTATATAAACTACTATTTATTGCATGAAGCATTTCTGATGAGATCTGAAATCTACACTAATAATATGTGGAGATGCAAATTTAGAGGAAAATTTGATACTATGTGCATTAGGCAGAACAATAGTAGTACATGCATACCTGGGGACTGTGAGATCCTTAACTACAAATTGTTGGCCAGGTTTAAAATGCCATGTGTGTTTCATACTGTGGAGCAGCACCTAAATCCACTCAGAAAGCATTTGGTTACCATATTTTATAAATTTATTGACAAGCAACAAACCATTTGCAAACTTTTGTGTAGCAAATAGAGCAGACCTTTTATCTTTCACTAGACCTTAAGGTTTTGCTAAAGTCATATCTTAAATATATTCTTCATAGGATGTAAAGTACCTGAGTTTGAGATGAGCTATTTCATATATTCAACATATGGCAACCTGAAGCAGTGCTTGGAAAGTATTACACTCTCAGCAAACACTATCAATGACTCCCACGTACTTGAGTTACATAAAGCACTTGAGTTCATTGTGACCCTGATTTTTGATTACAAAAGAATTATTTGTAGTAGTAATATTAAACTTTGCATAAAAAATTGTGAATAATTTGGGTGAAATTTGAAATACTATCCAAATAGAATGTTGTGGTGGGTTTGGTTCCATAAGTAAGTTGCTATTTTCACATCATCAGAAGAATTCTAAGAGGACTCTGAGTTAGTTACTGTATCTGACAACTGAGGCTCATTTCATATCTTAGAGATTCCTCTCCAGAGCTCAGGGTCCACTTCTGGGGATGTTAAAATGCCCCCTATTTCCTGATTGTGCCAACACACTGAATTAAGAGATTCTTCTTACTTAGATATCTCTGTAGCACAGGAACCAGAACAAAGACATAGACTTGAATGGCAAAGAAACACCCCACACACCGACCCAGGCTCAAACCCATCTTTACCTTCTGAACTAGATTCCTGTTCATTTTTAGTTTGTATCTATAAATGATCCTTTACAATGTGAATTTATCAACTCCAATGACTGCACAGATAACATAACCCTATAGGAATATGTTTACCACTAGTATAAAACTGAAAATTCATTAAATGGAACATAAGGTAATGTACTGATCTATACCAATCAACTGTTTTATAAACACAGTTTGTTTATAAATAGAGAGGCGTATTTACATTAGCTCAACATCCATGGATCAATCATGAAATGAAACAGATAACTGTGGACATGGGATTTCATATGGTTGATAGGAAACCACTATACACTCATAATGCAAATTAGAGCTAAATAGTCTACACAAAACTCATGATATTGAGTTGTTTGATATTTTACAGGTGTAGTCAGATCATTAATACTATATTTCAAAAACAGAAATGGTTATCACAAATAGTAAATTTTAAAGACCAACTTTGGAGAATATTGTCATCTACTAGAACATGGAAGTAATGGTTATCAACAACACATAGATTTACCATAAATAACTCTTCTGGGACAAAGAATACTGTGCCTTCTAAATCAGGAAAACATCATCATTTCCAATATTGTAGCCCATACCTTCAGACCTCATAATTTTTAATTGTCCTATACAAATTCTCAATTTTAATTTCATATATGGTAGTATTAAATACCCAGTTGATATTATGGGGACAGAATTATTGTCCTTTTAGTATAACCTTTGTACTCCAATAGTTACCTGACATGAAAAATTTAGTTCAGATTGGTCCTCATGGGATCCAACTATCTGGGACTTTCGCTAATACCATATGGGAATCACAGATTTCCAATTTATTCAGTCTAAAAAGAATTATAGGTACCCATCTTCAACTGGAAAATATCCACAAGAGAACTATAAACTCTTAATTTAAAAGGATATATTTCTCTTCCCTGGTATTTATGGGTGTTATGACATCATAATGCTGGGAATCATAATATTTATATGTTTTCTGTAAAGACATCACTTACAGTAAGACAATTACACTGATTGAAATATAGTCATTAAAACTGATACAATCAGGAGGTCTTTCATATGCACAATTTGTAGAGAAATTTCTCTTAGGTCATTAAATAAAGTTGCTAATTAATCTAATAAAAGAAAACAGGGAAATGAATCGAATCAATACACAATAAATAAAAGTCATTCAGGAGGAGTATTTACATATATATGTGATCTTTCTTTGCTTACCTGAGAAAAATCATCCTCCTTCTGCTCAGTAGATACGTTCAGTCATGAAAGTGCATGTTGTAGATTCATGGACATATTGATATTAATAGTATCAATTTTGATCATGTACCATTTTGCTGCTTATAAATTTCTATAGTTTGAAAAATGTATTTTCAGGCATTGTGTAAACTCTATGACATATTCTACAATTTTGAATGATGCGCTTGTTCAAAAGATGAATGTAGTTTTGAATTATGGAAGTCAATATTTGAATAATCCATTTGTATAAGAAATCATATCTTCATGAAATTGCCATTAATATTTATGCCCAAAGCTATTTAAATCTAAAGAAAGATGTTATCGGGTTCATATTACCAAGTATGAATTCCTTCTTACTGAGGGGGCCTTAAGTCAAATCAGATAGTTGTTAGCTATCCTCAAGATAAAATTGACACTACTGTATCATTGGACAAATCTCACCAGGTTCTTCATCATCATGGTTCATAAGCTTTACAGCTGGTCAGGTGGAACTACTGATTGAGTTTTCTCCCTTGTCAGCTTGCATATTCATTGAGACACTGTGAGAGATATTCCTCAGGGAGGAATCCTCTATGTCAGCTCCAATTTTATTCCCAGTCCTGTTGCCTAAGTGTGTGGTGGAACCATCTTCCATTTGCTGTCAGAGGAGGTGATACCCTGACACTTCCTCAGTACCTCCCGGAATGAGAGCACATGGAGTTCAGGTTGCGGCTGTTAGGTTCTAGGCTCCATACCTGTCTCACTAAACATGTTTGACTGTCAATAAGGAGATCCACATTCCAATTTCCATTCTAAACTAGATTTGATTGGTTGAACTAAATTTGAATTTATTAACAGATCTTCCCTTCTTTTACCGTATTCCCTTTTCCTTTCTTTCTATTTTCTCTTCCCTCCACCCTTGCCTCCTGCATTCTCTCCTCTCCTTACACTCCCCTCACTTTTCCTGTTCTATTTCCTCTTCTCCTATGGTTCTTCCCTCTCTTCCTCCCTCTTCCCTCACTCCCTCTCATTTTATCAATTCAGATATCTAGTCTATTTCTCATATGTTAAGATCTAGCTGACAAACCAAACAAACAATTCTCCTCCAGTCAAGCTCAGGAAACAGTGAGTTTACTAAAATTAATTGTAAGACGATGGTTGAGGAGTTTCTTACAGGACCATGGATAACACATGCAGCTGTACCTGCCAGAAGATCACATATATTATAAAACTGCAGTTCCATATTACATGCAGACAGCTCTATGGAAGCAGCTTCTCTTTTTAGATATTTTTATTGTTCTTATAACGCTCTGTAGCTGAGATTCTCAACCTATGGGTCATGACCCCTTTGGGATCTCACATATCAGAGATCCTGCCTATCAGATATTTACATTATGATTCATAACTGTAGCAAAATTACAGTTAGGAAGTAGCAACAAAATAATTTTATGGTTTGGAGGTACCACAATATAAGAAACTGTATTAAACAGTCACAGCACTGGGAAAGTGGAAAACAACTGTTCTGTAGGGTATAACTTTTAGGAATTCCCAGGGCCTGTTTGGATGTGTTTACTTCCTGAGTTTTACAAGCCTGACTTCTCCATTCAGAATGTCTTTATTTGGAGGAAATAGCTACAGGACACTGTTATCCTCCTTACACCTCTCATTCAATTGAAACAGGAAATAAAATGTTCCCTGTTTTTCAATAGGCCCTCTTTATAAGGTATATGAGAAAAATGAGTTTCCTTAAATGTATCAGCACAGTGATGTGACGGTTTATGTAAGTGTGTGTATGTGTATGTATATATATATATATATATATATATATATATGTGTGTGTGTGTGTGTGTG
>CABHPP010140840.1:0-40094 GCA_902168425.1 Peromyscus attwateri | reverse complement strand
TTGGTCACCCTGCCTATACTTCCTGCCTGGCTACTGGCTAATCAGTGTTTTATTAAACCAATTTGAGTAACAAATCTTTACAGTGTATGAGAGGATTATTCCACAGCAAACTAGGCTAGCCAAATCAGGGCACTCTGGATTGAAGTGAGAAACCTTGCCTCAACATATAAGATAGAAAGCAACTTAGGAAAGAGCAAATTCCTTTGGTTTTTGTTGTTGTTTGTTTGTTTGTTCTTCAAGACAGGGTTTCTCTGTTTAGCTCTAGCTGTCCTGGAACTCACTCTGTAGACCAGGCTGGCCTCAAATTCGCAGTGATCCTCCTGCTTCTGCCTCCCAATTAATGGGATTAAAGGTGTGTACCTCCACTGGAAAGGGCCAGTTCTCAACCTCTGATGTTCACATACATGCACACACACATGTACTCCCCACATGTCCATGCATGTGAACACTCACACACACATACAACCACACCACATACACATTTAAAAAAAAAATCCCCCCAAGTAACAAAGCCTACATAAGCAAGAAGTAGAATACAGTTTGATAGGAGTGATGAAAACATTTCTGTTGAAAAACTAGCCGCAACACAGAGCAGCAACTAAAGAAGAAATTCCAAAGTAAATGAGGTGATGCTGTTTTATTACTCAGATACCAACACAATGACCCACTACCATATGCCAAGTCATGCATCTGAAGACAGAAAAAAATGGCCAAGTTCTTACTATAAACAAAAGAATTTCAAAGCAGTATGAGCCTAGTGTAAACAAATCCATGTATTTTGCAGGACTGCTACTAAAATGTGGAACAACAAATTTGTCAAAGACAATTCTAACTAATTGGAAGTTGTTTCCTTTCCAGTGACAAGTCATTGAATTGAGGAAAGAAAAGGAAGTGTTGAAATTCATTAGAGAGGAAGTGCTGTGACAGTCTTGCTGTCTGCTGACATGCTTGTCCATGACAAGGGCGCTACAGCAACACTAAGAATACAGGTCACCAAGTGACACATTTCACCATGATGGCGTGAGTCATGTCAGACAGTCCACACTTGTCAGTGTGCAGAATTTTAAACAATGGAGTCCCCCCAAATGTGCCAGGCAGGGCAGAATTTTGACTCTGGTACCTTACCTCTTGTCGTCATATCTTGATAGTACATTGCAAGAGTGAAGAGGCTTTGCCGATGTAAGTAAGAGAGGTTACTACCCTGCTGATGTCAAAGTGAAGAGGTTATGCTGGATTCTCTAGACGAGCCACAAAGAATAAAGCTTTCAGTCAGGTTAGGACAGAAAAGGAGGCCAGAGAGACAGCAGAAGGAGAGGTCAAAGATTTAAAATATTAACAGAGTTGTCACATGTTGCTGGTTTAAATCCACAGGAGGCCCAGCTGGCTTAATATCCAGGAAAGCAGAATCCATCTTATAACTGCAAAAATTACTTTGCCGGCAACCTGTGTGAGCTGTACTCTCCTTGGAAGCCTTCAGTGTACATGAGGGCTGCAGTAAAGAAACTGTCGACAGGAATGCTCCATTATTAGGGTTTTATTGAGAGACAGAGAGAGACAGAGACAGAGACAGAGACGGGGGGGGGGGAGACTAGAAATAGAGAGCATGGGGTGGACAAATCACGGAATTATAAGGAGGATGAGTAGCTGGGGACAGGGAAGGACCAGGAGCTAGCAGGGACTTTGAAATGTATAACAGGTACTTGTGACCCTGAGGGAGCCTGGAGGCCAGCATGGGCTTTGATAGGCTGATGCGTGCCACAGGTAGTCATATGTCCCTTCTGCCTGAAGTAAAGGAAATGACTCCCTTTGGCAGATGGGACCTGGTTTCACAAATTCCTGAGGAAGACTGGCTTTTATCTAATGGCCAGAAGTTTTTCTTTGGGTTGAGCTTATTTCTAGATATTTGGGCTGCCTGAGACCTAACATTCAGAAAAGCATACAGCCTTGGCAACATCTTGATCTCGGCCTTCTAAGAACCCAAACAGTGAATTGAGCTGAGCTGGAAACACATACACCTTAGCTTTAAAGAACCTGAGACAATTTAGGGTTTCCTTCAGTTTTAGTATTGGATGGCCCTGCTATTCTTCTCTTTGAAAGGAAAATAAAAGTTGTTTGCCACACTACTTTGCTGAGCCCCATTTCTCAGGTCAGAATAGTAAAACCAGTGTTTCATTGTTTAGGGTGGTATCTGAAATTCTTTGTAGGATCTAGTTGCAAACAAATGACTCCTTCTTACAAATGTTTTTAATCCATCTTCATTATCTCTATAACTCTCTCTTTTAGGCCTCTAGACTCCATGGCCCAAATTCTGTCATTTTTATAGGGAAGTTGTCTTCCATGATGTGATTCTGATGAGTCAAAGCTTCATGATAACCTTGATTCTTTTCCCAAGGGTTTTTATAAAAGGCATCAGGGATATCTGGGTAACCGTCCTTAGTTCTTGCCCAGCATCGATGACAAAACCAAGAAGTTTGCAATAGACATATTAGCCCTGAAAAACTAAAAGGGATGAGTGAGGGTTTTTTGATTACCCCTGAGTGTACTGTGATTACAGACTGTAATCATATTGCACTTTATAACCAAAACATCACTGGCCCACAGGGGGTAGTTGTTAGCACCCAGTCAGATTATGGCTATGATCTGGGCCT
The DNA here is from genome assembly GCA_902168425.1 of Peromyscus attwateri. Lineage (NCBI taxonomy): Eukaryota > Metazoa > Chordata > Mammalia > Rodentia > Cricetidae > Peromyscus > Peromyscus attwateri. The sequence goes on along the minus strand of CABHPP010140840.1, from coordinate 37,446 downwards.
GGAGGAAGAGGCTGCAAACTCTACAAGGCTAATGTGACTCACCCACTTGGACATTATTACTCCAAAGTATGCTTCAGGGAAGCAGAAACGGCTTTTGAAAATGTCACTAAATGTCTGTACTGTGACTTGTGATGGTACCAATGCCTTTGGGTATCTCTCAGAATATGACTTTCAGACTTTGAAAAATGTGATCCACAACAACAAAAACCTATCTAATTATCAGCTGGCTGTTGAACTAACTGGGGAGAAACTCTAGCTGCGTACAACAGAGACACTTTTCAAAACTAGTTTAGGGGAGTCGCTTGACAACAAATAGCACCAAGAATAATAGCAGTGGATAGAAACAACAGCATCTTGATGTGGGATACAGGAGATGCTCTTGTTTCCAAAGTTTCCACATTATTTAATATTTTAGATTTTATCAGAAACCATAAAGCATACAAAGAAATAATAAAATATAGCACAGACGTAGACAAAGCGGCTTTTGATAGAAACTGTCCCACTGGAGAGAATGGTTGGACTTATTTGGCAAAGACTTTGAATGGGAAATTATAAATATGTCCAAGATATTAAAGGGAACCACATACAGGGAACTAAGGGGGGATGTGAGAACAATGTCTCTCAACAACATCAATAACTAGCCGTCGTATAGACAGTATCATAAAAACAAATGTAAGTTCTAAAATTGACAAGTTAAATAAAATGGAAAGTTCTATAAGATGGGGCTCAAGAGCATGTGTGAGAAGGCTGAAGGCAGATAAGTCTACAGGAAATGTGTAGTCTAGGGAACAGGAAGAAAAAAGAGTGAAGAAAAGTGGTCTCAGAGACATCTAAACACTCTCAAGCATAAAACCATGCATCCCTACGAGGAGGCTTCCCAGACAGGGAAGTGAGAAAAGGGCTGAATTGCTTTCGTCATTGCTGTGACCTACTATCTGACATAAAGCAACACAAGAAAGAAAGGGCTTCTTTTGCCTCGTAGTTTAAGAAGGGGTATGGTCAATCACGGAGGGTTATGTGGAACAGGAGCGTGAGTCAGCTGGTCACAGTGTGTCAGCAGTCAGAAACCAGAGTGGACAAGAAGCAGTGGGCTGCAAAGTCCTGAGCCTGCACCCAGTGCCCTCCTGTGTAACACGAATCTTAAATGGTCTTATTAATTTAAAAAAAAAAAAAACGGAGCCAGGTATTGGGGTGAAAGCTGAAAGATCAGAGAAACAGAACAAGCCACAGACAGCCTCACCTTGACAACTCCTCACCTGATCCTGTTTCCACGAATCCTCAGACTGAAAGCCTCTCTTTCAAGGGAGTGAGTGTTCCTGTTTCCTCTGATTGAAGACTTCTGAATCCTCGCCCCTGAAGGTCTCAGTTGAACTGCTGAAAAGCCTAAAAGTTTAAAAGCCTCTAGTTCCTGGTCCTCAAGTCTTACATACCTTTCTGCTTCCTGCCATCACTTCCTGGGATTAAAGGCATATGTCTTTCCCAAGCAAGACATGAGATCTCAAGTGCTGGGATTAAAGGTGTGTGTGTTATCATGCCTGGGTGTTTCCAGTGTGACCTTGAACTCACAGAGATCTGGATGGATCTCTGCCTCTGGAGTGCTAGGATTAAGGGTGTGTGCCACCACTGTCTGGCCTCTATGTCTAATCTAGTGGCTGTTCTGTTCTCTGACCCCAGATAAGTTTTATCAGGGTACACAATATTGGAGGACACATATATCACCACACTCCTGTAGAGAAACTCCACTGTAGTGAATGCTCCTTTAGTGAAACCCCACCCCTTGAAGATTCCACAACCTTCCAAAACGGCACCACCCACTGGGTGCCAAATGCTGAAATACAAAGCCTACAGAGGAAATTGCTCAAAGAATAATGTCCTACCACTGTGCCCCATGGAATAAAGACCATCTCACAATGCCAAGTGAATTAATTCCTGATCCAAAAGTTCCCATAGTGTTTCACAGTCCTAACACTGTTTCAAAGTTCAAAGTTTCTCCTGAGACTCAGGGCAATCTGTTAAGAGTTTGCTCTTTTAAACCCCAGGGACTCCGGCAGGGTTTCTGTTATTGTGTGACTTCCTTCACACAAGCTGGGGCCATACTGTTGTGGATTACTGAGCACATGCAAGGCTGTTGAACCTCATTATACCAACATTCAATGTTGCTCATCATGGACAGAGCTCTAGGTGGCTAGGGGGAGGGGTCTCATTTCTACCCTCTCCAGGTGTCTGGCAAGGGGGTGGCTCAGCAAGTCATCTTCACAGACTGGTGCCTGAGGCTGAGCTTTGAGGCTCCTTCTTGTTTTCAAGACTGTTTCCTTCCTTTACCAGCAGACTATTCTCCTAAAATAATCCTAAATGTTCAGGTGCTCTGGAACTGTGGTTTGTCCTCTGAAACCCCTTGTCTCTGACCTAGGCGTACTTCAGGGAACTGTATCTCTTCCGCGCATGTTTTCTTCCAGGGTAAACTAGTTGGGTTAGTACACTCCAAGGCACTGATGGCGTATGTGTCTAGGCCTCATTTTAATGTTAATTACAAGAAATAAAATAGAGAAGGTGAAACATTTACAATGAAGTATATCTTCCAAATTCATCTTGAGAGACTCGAGGAAGCCCATTTTTCAAATACCTAACTTTCACATCTCAAATATATAAGATTAAAACATGTGATTTTGCTGTTAATTTTCATGGCTTTGAACATGAAGACTCAAATGAAAAATAAACTCATTGCTCCTTTTTATGGCAGATGGGGGATTTCTTGTTCTAGTAAAACTGTCACAGGAGAGAACAAAAGCTCTAAAAAATATTCCATGGACAAGATGCATAAAAAAGCGCTGAACTCAAGCATAATAAAGAGGACCGTGTAGATCAGCTGTCTGTTGGATTGATTCTACCCTGTAAACAATTACAGCAACTTGGATGCCCTGATAGTTTATGTGTTTGTCTCTTGATTTTGTAGGTCTCTCATTTAATATACAGGTCTCTCATTTAATTTGCTTCAGCTAATATTTTGACTGGTTGACTCCACTTCTCTTTCCTTGCTGTCTCTACGTAGTCCTTGAACTTGTAATGTATGCCTTTGATGTAGGGAGGTGGTCACCACTGGTCCCACAGAGAGATTTGGTGGGGTTACTTGAGATCTCTATCAGGGTATAATTTTCACTGCCCATCGTCATTGGCAATTTTGCTACCTAGCACGTTTTCTTTTCCATACCTCACCAAAGCTCACAGTGATGCTGAAATCAAAGACAATAACATCTCCCACACCCTAGGACTTAAGCTGAACAGATTAGCCCACTGTCTCACCAGATGAACTAGTTAGGGTTAGTATTGCTGTGATGGAACGCCATGATCAAAAGCAAGTTGGGGAGGAAAGGGTGTGTTTGGCTTACACTTCCACAGCACTGTTCATGGTCAAAGGAAGTCAGAACAGGAACTCAGGTAGGACAGGAACCTGGAGTCAGAAGTTGATACAGAGACCATGAGGGATCTCATTGGCTTGCTCCTCATAACTTGTTCAGTCTGCTTTCATACAGGAACACCTGCCCAGGATTGACACCACCCACTATGGGCTGGGCCCTGCCTCATCAATCACTAATTGAGAAAATGCCCTACAGGCTTGTCTACAGTCCGATCTTATGGAAGCATTTTCTCAAATTTCTCATCCTTTCAGGTGACTCTAGCTTGTGTCAAGTTAACATAAAAACGCGTCAGAACACCAGGTGTTTTTAATAAAAGAGAAATCTCTGTGATGTATAGGATCTGGTACTTACCAAGAGACTTCCTTGCATGTACTCTTCATACAGTATGTTATCTTGACCTCAAAGCAGCCCCGTGAGATGGTTTTCTTCCCTGTAGTTTACATTAACCCATTTATCTGTAGTCTCATAGCTAGGAAATGTTTGCCAAAATTAAAACAACAACAATCAGAACAGATTTGTTTGGCTAAGAAATCAAGTTTTTACTACATTTTGCTGAAAGACACTATACATCCACACCCATTGCTACTCGAGGCTTATCTAAGCATCACAAGACATTACCCTAAAGTGACATCAGCTCCTGGGGTGATAAACTTCATCATTTTAATTATACAACTTTAGGAAATGAAGTATAGAAAACGTGTTCATTAGTTGCCATGTCTTAATTTCTGATAACACAGAATCTTTAAAGTGGGCAAAAATAGGAGTTTGTTGAAGTGTCCTCAAGCCAGACCTTGAAGGTAAGCTCATTAACAGGTCAGGATAAACTGTAGGGGCTTCTGGGAGTTAAAGCATCTCTCCCTACCACCATAACACAAGAGCTAACCGGCTGGTTCTGCTTGCTAATTGCATGATCTTTCCCTTTCATAACTAAAAGGTTTGTTTGATAGCCTTTAAAGACACACTGAACCAGTAGAGATTAAAGTCCCAGTCTTGAGGGCTTGAGACCCTCCTGCTGGGGGCCTGGCTTTCAGCACCTTTGGTATTGATTTAGTTCCTTAATCTCCTAATTAAAAGACAATTTCAAATAATGTTGCTTAGCTGGTGGTGTCCCGAAGGCCCTCGTGGGTAGACAGGCTTTCCTGAGAAGAAAAAGTAAGGAATGGAGCTTCCATTTGTGAGCCTCAGTTCAGACTGACACCTAGTCAGCAAAGCAAAATGTCAAACACTACCACGTTTAATCTGTAGTTCAAAAATCAACTTTTTGTTTGAAAGCATAAAAGAAGAAATTACCTGTCCCGAAATTCCTCCCTATCCCACTGATTAAGAATCAAGCTGCCAAAAGATCAACTGATAATCATCTTCTGACAGTGAGAAAACATGCAGCTAAAACTTCTGCCCCCACATTATTGATCAATGTTTAGTAAATAGATAGCCACAGACTTCATTAGTGATTATCAGTACATCCAGGAGAATGAGCAAGTTCAGTCTTGAAAAACCTGATATGCTGTAGAATCGTGATGAAAAAGTGTCTAGAAAGTACTCAACATACATATAAATATTATTATATGTATATATAAAATCTCAACTACACACAAGAAACTCAAGACTCATAGGTATGGTGCTACAGATATGGCAGTTATTTATAAGGATATGAAGCTTTTAATACAAGGTTCACGCACAGAACCACGCAGCATATTGTTTGGATTCTTCCATCGCAGCCTTATTCATTACTTGTACCATGTATCCTAAGTGTTAACTCGGTTGTTGCCTGTATCAAAATAAAAAACAAACAAACAACAAAACAAACAAACAAAACCCCCACAGACTTCTAAACATGCCTTGTGGTATAGCTTCAGCTGAATTTTTAAAAATTCCTTCTTATGAATGAATTTTTCAAAGACTAACTAAGGTCCACACCCCTTTTTTCTCACCTTCCCTAATACTTTGTACTCTCTTCCATAGAGCACCTACCATAGTCCGTTGCTACTGTCTGTGTGTTTCCTGAAATTCCAGCCTTGTTAACTTCTGTCCCTGTAGGTGGTACTAGAGTTGGACTGATCCCCATGTACAGGTGGTGTCTTCTGAGATTCTTTCATGTGCTGGTAGACTATCTGACATAAACATCTTAAAGGAAAGAAAGATTTATTTTAGCTTATGGTTTAGGAGGTGTTAGTCCAAGGTGGTCAGCACCACTTTTTCCGAACCGGTGGAAAGGCCGAACAGGATGATGTAGAGGCATGTGGTAAAGGCTGCTCACCTCATAGTGGACAGGAAACAGAGAGGATTTGGGAAAGGGGAAAGCAAGACACAGCTCCAAAGCGCATACCCTCAGTGATCTGCCGCTTCAAGCTGGGCCCCATCACCTGCTTTTATCACCTTTCAATAATGCCATTGTATTATGAATCTATCAAGGGATGAATCTGTCAATTAGGTCAGAGTTCTCATGATCCAGTCACTTCCCCAAAGCCCATCAGAGAACAAACAAGGCCCCAACACATGAACTTGTAGAGGAACATTTTATATTCAAAACAGCAGTTGGGTTTCCATGTATCCATTCCTTAGGTCAGCAAAAGAGGGACACACACTTTATATGTACTTCTTGCAAGATTTAGTCTTTCTATTGCCTAATACAAACCCAACCAATAGCCACTCTTGAGGAAACAAGATCCTGCGAATTTCTAGTGAAAATATGTAAATAAACTCTGATATTGATATCTGATATCAGCACAGGTACAGCCTAATGATTGATATTTTGTCTTCTGATATATGCTGTTTTGAGAAGTAACTCTGGAGGTAGTCTTGTTGATTTTCACAGTTTTCTGTGTTTGAAACTTTAGCAAAACCAGATTTAAGATGTTGAAGTAACTTGCTCCGAGTTGTTTCATTTAGTCTCGCTTTGTTTTGCTCGTATAGCTTTCTCTCTTAAAGTCGCCCGGAGCTTGCCATCCTCAAGGCTTGTGTCTACCTCCCTGCCCCTCACTTTGGAGGCAGCCACACTGCAGAAGGATGTGCTCTCTGTAATAGGGCAATTCTCTTTTCTTCTCACCCTCTACAGTCAATATGGTTGGGCTTGTGGAGATCGCTTTGAAGTCAGTTTGAGTTTCACATTTGGAAGCAAGATACTACTGAGGAAAGGAGACTCTAGATTGTGGGCTTTTACATGAGGCCTGCTTAAATAATTACATCCTTTTACACCCCTGATCTTTGTAGAGCAAGAATAATCAGATTTACAGTTAGCTTGGTAGTTTATCATGAATCCTGAGTTTAGAGAGGTCAATTTTATATAGTTAAAATAAACTATCATAGTTGGACTTCATCTTATAAGGGTGTTTCACTGAAGATGAAATGTTAATTATATTTATTTGACCTTCCCAGACCATTATTACAAGGGTTGCTTTTTCTTTATGCCACTTTTATTTTTTTCTCTAAGATATTTTAAATATTCTCAGTACAGGAGGAAGCCAGCATTATGATTTGAATGTAAGAAGCCGCAAAATATATTGTTTGTATAAACAAATTTGGGAAACATCAAGATGCTTCCAAAACATCTATATGAGGATATGAGCTCAGCTGTAGTGCTCACCGATACAGACAGGGGTCTGGTAGAGTCTGGAGGAGCTATTTAATTAGATCTGTGGCAATGTGGACTAAACAATTATGGACTTAAGATCCAGGAACCAAAAATGCTTCACAGAGCTTGGTGGAAAGCATTTGCTACCCTGAGATCCAGTGGTCAGCCTCACTGATATGGGTTGAAAGCAGTGTGCTATGACAAGAAGTTCTGAAGGGAAGTCTCCCTAGAGACTCAGAGTGCAGGGGACTCAGAGGTATCTATGTTCTTACAGTTACGTGCAGGACACAGAGAAGTACTTGGCTGAAGTAAACTCATTTGCATCCCTAAATTATGAAGGTCTAGGAATGATTGAATTGCAGGTGTGGTTCCAAACTGTGGAGACTCTTCTTATTTTGGTAAGGTATAAAATGAAAGTTTGGATATTGGCCTTTGATCTCTCTAATCAAAATTCTCAGACTCAAGAAAGATGATTGCTCAAACATCAACTTTGGATGTTAAGTTAATCTCACAAAATCCTGAAGACAAGACTAGCTGGAAACAAATTCCAACCTCCGTCTGACAGAACAGGACCTGGAATGCTCAGACTTCTTGGAGAAGGCTGCTCTATACTGGCCTTCATACTGAGGGTCAATCACTGGCAGAGCCATGTCTGACAGTGGTATGAGTAGGAAGACATGCCACAGAAGAAGTTGTTGGAGAAATCAGAAGTATGTTTGAGAAGGATGCTATTTTGGGAAGACCATGGGAGCTGCCAAATATTTAAAGGACTGTCAGCTAGAGAGGTGCGTGCTGTTTGGCTACAAGAGGTGATGGTTATTAGAAAGTAAACTGAGTTCCAACAAAATAGATGCTGTGTTTTGTGTAGTGAGTTGCCTCACTGAAAGCAATCTTAATTTAATATTACATGTAATTCAATATTACGGCTCATCTTTCAGATGTGTTGAAGAAGAGACTGAAGCCAGTCCACTGGCAAACCACATAAGCATCTCTGTGAGAATTTGAAGAAGGTACCTCCTTCGGTGGTACAACCGCAAGCAAATCCGTATATTCAAACTAGCCTTCATCAGCATTCATGCCTTTTAGAGCAGTGCTTCTCAACCTTCCTAACGCTGTGACCCTTTAATACAGTTCCTCATGTGGTAGTGCTCCCCAATCATAGAATTATTTTCATTGCTACTTCATAACTGTAATTGTGCTACTGTTATGAATCATAATGTAAATATCTGTATTTTCCAATGGTCTTTTGGAGGTTGCGGGCCACAGGTTGAGAGCCGCTGTTTTAGAGAGACCCTTATGTCTGCAGAGCTATCCATGGTCTTAACCATGTCTTGTTCCAACAGCAATCAACACAAAGAAAGGAAACATTAGTGAATACAAGGGTCATTATTAGTCAGAACAAGTTTGATTAGCAAAGCCTGTCTAAAAGAACAAAAACAACAACAACCAAAAAAAAAAAAAAACAAACAAACAAACCAGAACTAACCGGTGCCCTTTCCTTTGTGATCAAATGCATTACATTGCTGTAATGTATAAAGGAATATCGACTGCTCTGTGAAGAATTTGCTGCAAATGTGATGCTTTTAAAAGATGTTTACCATGTGAAACTCTTGATTTAAAATATTACCCTAATTTGAACTACAGCTGTCTAATTAGTACTACTATACCCAATTTACAGATGAAGTGTTAGTAACTCACCTGAAATCATAGTGGTGGAAAGGGCCATTTGAATGGGATAGATCTGACTTCAAAATGAGGGTCTGAATTATATTGCACAAAATCACTCTTCTAAAAAATGAGAACGCAGAAAAGAAGCAAGGTTTTGAAAGCTGCAACTGGGATTGATAAGTTGAACTGATGAAAAAGCCAGACTATGATCGCTGTGGTCTGAACGTTCACATGTGGAAACCTAGTCCCGAGTGTGAGACCATCTGTAGGTGTTGCCTCTGGGAGATGATTAGCTCATGTGCTGAGCCTTCATAAATGAGATTAGTATCCTTCTAGAAGAGGCCCTGGAGAGCTCTCCTACTCTTCCCACCATGTGAAATACAAAAGAAAGAACCAGACACCAAATCTGTAAGAGCCTTCATCTTGCTTTTTCCCAGAGCCATGAGAGATAAAATATTTTATTTTCCTCCTAGTCCATGGTATTTTGTTACAGCCGCCCAGACTAACACAATGACGTAAATGACAGATGGACTTTGCCGGTTTCTCTCTGGGTAGCCTGTCTCCTAAACCTTAGCATATGTGCCTGTGGACCATCAACTGTACAGATGCAAGCGTGGTTCTCAGCGAGTCTGTGGCACTGCCACAGCTGTAGAGCATTTCAGATCCCACCTCCTTCCTTGATTCAACTGACTCGGTGACTTGGCCACCTAGCCGCATGACAATTTTTTCATTTGAGAATTGTACTGGGCATTTCGATGTCTATGTTGTTTAAATGCCAGTGTGCTTCTCTCTCCTCTTCAGCTGGGTGGTCAGCACGGTAAGGGCAAAGACCAGAGCTTTTTGCAGACTGTTTGACCAGAGCCTTGCATGGGATCAGTGCTGCTCCTTCTCCAGCTGTTGTGTGATGCTGCAGTTCTTCCAGTGCAGTGTGCAGTCTGAACTGAGAACATTCTAAGACGTCCTAGATTTATAAGGAGGCTTTCAGGAGCCCCAGCCGGCTCAGTGGTGTTTTGCTGTCATTCCTTCTTTGGGGATTCTGTAAGTGGGGACCTGAGGCTCTTATGAGTAAATGCAGCATTTTTCCTTCCTTCCGTTCACTGCAGCTCAGACCCATGTGTTCACTACTTCTGCATCTTCCCAAACTCTCTAGTGTTCTCTCTCTCTCGTTCTCTCTCTCTCTCTCTCTCTCTCTCTCTCTCTCTCTCTCTCTCTCTCTCATATTCAGATGAAGTCCAAGAGCCTTGCTTTCCTTCTGCTTATTAAACTCTTAATGAATAATAAAGAAACAGAGTCATCTGGGAGTAAGGAGTGAGAGTTAGGTAAACATCAGATCTCTTGGGAAGTTAGAGAGCATCTCTGGGCTTCAGTTTTTCTGAGCTGATAGGATAGAGAGACTTACATCTATCTTATAAAGATGCACATGCAGACAACACATTAGTTAACAAAACATCCATACTAGCCTTGTTCTACAGCGATGGTAGGTCTGTTTGTTTTCTCTTCCTTTCTTCTTTCTCTCCCCTGTTTCTGTCTTTCCCCTCCTTTCTTCCCCTTGATATCAGTTTCTCTACACAAGCCCTTGCTGAGAAATTCCAGCCATTTAAATTTCACATCCCTAAAAATAACCTCACCTCTGTGTCAGCTTTGCAGTCCTGAGAACTGATTGAGGTCCTGGTCCTGTTTTCCCCATGAGCAATCAGTCCATGCTTCTGGAACACCTGTTACCTGTCTCATCTTCTCAAATCTCAAAACACACCCTTGCTATGAATAGTACCAGATGTTCAGGAGCAAAATGGACACCACCAGTGTGTGGCTGACTACCAAGGCCTTGACGTAGGCTTGGCATCTGTAGCCCGCGAGGGGCTCCTCTCATCTTTGGTCTCTCTTAGCTAGCACTTCTTATTCACTACTCTGAATTAAGGTTCCTAAAATCATCGCTCAAACAGCCCTTTCTTTTCCATATTCTTAAATAGTTCTCTATTGCCTAGAGCTAAGGTCCTAGCAACTCCATCCCAGTCTCAATTCTTGGACCCTGGCCTTCTTTCTAGTCTTATTTCTCACTGTCTGGTCACTCATTTTTCTCTGTTTATCTTTAATTCCTGATGTTTCCTCCTCACACCTGCAACCTCTCCTGTGAACTTATGCCCGTCTTGAAAGACACTTAGTGAAGTGGTTAATGCTCGCTCTTTGTCTCTACTATTCTTCATCTCGGGTTCCTCCCTGACGTCTCCACTCAGGTCCTTCTAAGGTCCCACTTCAGCTCTGTCCCCCACAGCCACAGCACCTAAGAGGTCAGCACTTCCCAAACTAGTTGATCATGAAACACTTCTAAAATTATACTTTACGGAGCTGGAGGGGTGGCTTGGTTGATAAAATGCCTGCCATGGCAAGCATGAGGACCTGAGTTCATATCCCCAGCATGCATGTTAAAACGGGGCTTGGCAGAGCCCATGTGTAACTGAAGCACAAGCGGACAGAGAGAGGCGGGTTTCTCAAGATCAGCCAGCCTAACTAAATCAGTGACAGACTCAGAAAAATGAAACGGAGAGTGATCAATTAAGACACCTGACATCAGCCTCTGGTCTACACACACACACACACACACACACACACACACACACACACACACACATATACACAAAATAAATGTATTGTAAAATACAGTGTACAGACAACATAGAATGTATTGGCAAGTCAATGCCTCTTTGAAAGAGCATCAAGAATTCAGTCCACACATTTTTATAAATTTAGAAATGATTTTGTTAGCCTAAATTCACATATCAGGTACATTTTATTCATTCCTCTATGTTGCTTTCATTAAAGCATAACATAAAGCTCCATTTGTCATAAATATAAAGTAGCAAGGAGAAAGCAGAACACAGACTTTGTGGTTTGTGTTAGAAAACAAAACATCTTTTCTTTGAGGTTTTTTGATTTACATACCACTTAGTAGCCGTAAACCCAGGCCTCATATTAAAACTTCCGTTTGCATCTAGAGAGCCACAGAGAGTCAGCTTGTGCACTCTTTGTACTGAATTTGCATTAAGAGATGAATAACGTCACAAATATAACCCGAGTTTACCAGTTACAGAGCATCAGTCCCTACAGATGTGATATAGAGAGGGTGGTAGATAATCTATCCCTCCTGCTCATTCATGCATCTAGTGGTCTCCATGACAGCTCCTGCCCTTCCCAGCATGCCATGGAGTCCAAACGGGTACATGCAGTGTAATAATAACTACGTACAAATGTGTACAAACAGTGTAATAGCAATGACTGTCTACAGTCTTAGTATTTTCTTACATAAAATGCAGCATGGACTAATAATACTGATAGGGCTGTGTTATTGCTGGATATACAGCTCATTGACAGATCATTAGCTTAGCCTGCCTAAGGCCTTGTGTTGCATCCTTATACCAAAAATGTCCAGTTTTTATTTCCCAGTTTCCCTCATTTTTGGTACCAAAACCTCTAGGATGTTCAGCCAGGGGGTTAAGCTGAGAGACCCAGCGGAAATGTACAAAGCCACATGGTGGTATCACGTCTTGTCGGTTTTGGTCTTTACCTGATTGTGTGCTTCTATCTGTCTGCCTTGAGGCTTAAACACAGTCTAAGTTACTCTCTGTCCTGCAGAGGATCTGTGTTTCTATTCATGGTCTGATTGCCTTCCACTCTAGTGGGGAAATAAAGTGGCTCCTGATAATTATCTCCCTGTCATTCTATGACTAATACCATTTGTCCCTCGGTGATGAGGACAGGTAATGTTGCTATTAATGTAGTCTGGCAAAGCTTACTTTCCAACCAACTTAGTTTCTCTTCTTTCTCATTGCTGGCTTGGTGCTCCGACAGTTTCAAAGAAAGCATGGAGAAGTCATCTTACTCCGACTGGTTGATAAATAACAGTATCGCTGAGCTGGTTGCTTCGACAGGCCTTCCCGTGAATGTCAGCGATGCCTATCAGGACCCGCGCTTTGATGCTGAGGTAAGAGGAGCCCTCTATTTGAGGTTCTGTTGTCACACAGTGTTGATGATTTTTCTGGTTGAGGTGGAGAAGGGATGTCATGCAGAGCCACAATAACCCAGATAACTGACATTTCTGCACGCTCTGTGATCTGGTTCCCAGCATTGCCTACTGTAGACTGACTACTGCGTGGGTCTGCCCAGACTTGTGGAGAGACAGCCATCCTCAGTCTGATACTCTTTCATAACTGGGCAGACTTTATATTAAACTGTGATATAATAGTAAAAATGCATATATGACATGCTCTCTGCCAACAGATGCTAGAATCACTATCATATTTTAAAAATTGCCCCTTATATAAACAGAAAATGGGTTGTTATTGTTTAATGTAAGTTATGTAGGCACGTTATACTGACATGCAGCATGTATAAAACAGTTTTAAAGTTTATATTCTAAGGTGGTATAGAAATACCATGTGGGTGTACTCACATAAGCTTATAAAATGCCTCTGGATTGGTAAATGCAGATGATACGTATAGATGTACACATATGGAGAGGGATACATTCAAAGCTTTCCGTTGCAGACTGACAGGTTTAATTCTGAAAGAGTGACTGGACTTTTTGTGACTGGACTTTTGTGGGAAAAGCTGAGTGAGCATGGGGAGTTGGGGGAACGAGGATTAGTTTAATGTGGCAGAGTGCCACAGTAGATAATGCGGGAGACATAGCTATTTTAAACCAATTTGAGGTTTACCTACACAATGGGGATTAGTAGTTGAGTTTCAAGTGCAGGAGACGTGGGACTTGTATTCTTAAGTTTTAATCTAATTAGCTTACTTACGTTTCTGGAATAAGATCTTGGTGTTTAGCAGTTCTCTGCCTCCACCTCTGGAGTACTGGGGTGACACACACGAGCCACCCCACGTTGTATTTTAAAATGATCCCACTGGCTATTGAGTAGAGGGTAGATTCCCAGCAACAGAGGGACATGTAATCCCTGATCTGTCAAAAACTAGGGGGTTATTATACCCATTTCATAGACATTGAGCGCTGATCTATACTTAGAAGATGTGTGAGGATGCAACCCTACCGTCTCTCAGATGCCGCAGCACATCATGTTCATAGCTGTTATGGGGACCCAGAGATGTCACGGATGCAGGAATCTTAATCTGATTAATAATTGTCATCAGATCATCTTTGTGTATATCTGCAGGGAGATAGTAAATTCCTTAAAATCCCCCTCTCTGTAGCTCTTGGACCATTCCTCTCCCAGGTTCCATCCCCCATACATTTCCTCTTCCTCCTGGCTTTGATGATCCCACCTTGGAAACTCTTTGATGAACTCTCAGTCTGGGTTGGAGACTATTAGCTGTTCTAGTGGTGACCACCTTCCAGCTCTCTTCCAACCTTGAGACACCGTGTTTGAACTTGGGAAAGCACAGAGCCCCAAGTGTCTTTGCTTCTCTCGTAAGGAAGGGTACCCCAGCACCTGGGTTGTGTGACTGTCGGAGTGAAAATGTCAGGATGTCAGGATGTGCGTACTGCAGCACTGTGCTTGGAGCAGAGATTGCTGTGTAGAAGTTCCGTCTCTTCCTGTGTCTCTCTTCCTTGAGCCAAGAAAGAAGGAGCACTAAAGGAAGATTTCTGTGCATACATTTTTATGAAGAAAAGCTCTCAGTGTTCTATGATTGTCACTGATAATAAATGAACAGCCCAAGGAGTTTGGTTATGCAGAAAAATCATAATTGCCAGTTGTCACAAAGTCAACATGTTTAATTGGCTGTGGGAGAGATAAGTGTTCCCTGACCTAGATCATAGCGCTAGGTTGGGTGTGAATTGCTACCTTCTGCTTTTAGCTTTGGATCATGGAGAAGGTCAAATTCTGGAAGAAAAAAAGAAAAAAGAAAAGCAAACTGTTGCCTTCCCCTAAGTTCATAGACTACCTGTAAAGGCATAAGAGAACATATGCCTACCCCCTAGACTTAGAAAAGGTCATTACTTTAGGATCTTTGTATTGATTTTCCCTGATCCCATCTCCTTACTCACCACCCCCATGGGTAACCAGTATCCAGAACCTGAATTTGGCATTGCTTTGCTGTCCTGTATGGGTTCGTTCCACACATTTAAAACTCTACCCACTATGTTTTGTATTTTTATCTCTCTGAACTTCAAATTGGCTAATACTGTGTGTATTCACCTGTGGCTTTTTGCTCTCAGCATTATGTGGCTGATGCTGTAAGTATGAGCATTGTCTGAAAGAGTGAGACTTGTTTGTTTATCCAACAGGTTTCTGAGAGACCTTTGAGTTCAATGTTTTGCTGATACATCAGTAATATTGAATGAGAAAAAAAAAAAGAAATAAAAAGGAGGACATGGCTGCTCCCAGGAATGGGGGAGGAGAAGGCTACTGTAGATATAAGGGAAAGCCCCGGAAGAGGCAGAGACAGAGCTATCTGGGAGAGTCCAGTGAGCATGGCCAGACTGAGGCAGGCCATGTGAGGAGAGACGGGGAGGGAGAGCAAAATAGGAGCTACGAACCCAGAGGGGCAGCCTGGGCCAAGAGAGAGAAAGGGGTAAAACGGACCAGCATAGCCAAAATGGCTGGACTATATAAGGAAGAACAGCTGAGGAAGGGTGTGCCAGCCAGGAGGATGCTGTGACAGGGAGGGACTGAGGGATGCTGGGAGAACCTGGCAGACAGTGTTAGCTTTGATATGCTAAAAAGCGCCTCCGTTAGTCATTTGTCCGGGGTTTGAGACATATCTGTATGACTTTTCTTTTAAATGAAAAAAAAAAAGTTTTTAGATTTACTTGTTTAATGAATATGAGTGTTTTGTTTGTATGTATGTGTGAGAAAGGGGGGAAGGGGAGAACCTTGTACATACCTGGGACCTGTGGAGGTCAGAAGAAGATGTAGGATACCCTGGAACTAGTGTTACTGATTCTTTCAATAAGAAATAATTCACTCCATCAAAGTTTGCCTTGCTTATCAAGTATAAAAGTAAGCTAGCTCTCTAGTTTCTGTGTCATTCCTACTATGTGATGATTTCCGGGAGGCTCTTAGGAACTCAGCCCAAACACAGACAGGAAGAGAATGGTCCTTATTTTCAAACCTCAGTTTTGTAGCTATTGTTTTTCCTTCCGATGGAAGAAGCTACCAAGGATGGTTTTGGGGTGACAAGGCAAACCTCGCTCCAGGTGCCCTCAGGTCCCTGCTGATAGGGCTGTGGGGCAAGAACTCCCAGCTGTCCCCCTGCTGGGCATTCCCTTTGTAATCCTCTTAAATAGTTAATGGAGTTTCCTCCTTGTGGAGAAGGGGCGGGTAAGCCACAGTGATTAGCTGCCATCTGTATGCCTAGAGTCTAGGCGCCAGAATATTGCAGATAATCCATAGATATTGATAATGGAACTACTTATTTAGAAATTATATTGGGGAAAACAACTCACTAAACAGGATGTGCAAAATCGTTGCAGCGTCCTGGAAGGTTGGTGTCCTGTCCCACACTGCTCCTGCACCCTGAGTCAGTCTGCATTATTCAAGCCCACAAGGGAGAGAAGTACTAGCCCTGAGGCCACCCTGAGGCCACGCCCTAGAGGCTGGTACCTCAAGGTCATAGGTGGAACAGGTCCCCACTACACCACCAGTGCTGCCTGTTGGTCTTGAAAGCATGCATATGTTTAAGGCCAAATTTATTGGAAGCCGTGACAGAATGTGATATAAAATAGTTATGAAGCCCCCCAAAAATGAAGTTTTAAATTTGCTACTTATGGTGATCACTATTTCTTTTGTTTGTTTCAAGACTCTATGATCTTAGAAAAACACCTGAAAAAATGTTAATATACATGACTTTATTATTTATAGTAGTATAAAAACACTCATGTTGATAGGTTTTTGGAGTAGGTTTTATATTTTATCAGTCATTATATATCTTCTCTTAGGGGAAGGCAGTATCCACGTTTGCTTCTAAAGATATTGACAGGGATGCTGTTATGGGTAGCCCACCAGGGATGACCATTCAGACACAGTTTATAGACAATTGAAAGTCTTTATTCCAGCTGGCTGGGACTACACTCAATTATTTAGGGACCCAAGTGTGGTCACCAATCTCCAGAGCACAGGGTTTCTGAGGGCAGAAACCACGCCCTGACATTTTTCTCAGCAGCTGCAGGGAAGCTTCACAGAAGCAAGCAAGCAGTTTAACAGAAGTCAAGATGAGCGGTTAGCTGAAGGGGGTTTCACACCAACAGGCAGTTTAGCAGAAGCTAAAAGACTTAGCTAAGACATCTTGACCTTTGGTTTCTAGAATTCTAGTTTTCCGTGGAATTCTCCATCAAGATTAAATTCTAGTTAAACTTGACATGGCCTCAGCAAGAACCATCTTGCCCTGTCACAATGCTACATACACTGATTTTCTGCTGCTACATAACAATGGACTCCCACTCTACATCATGCAGCTCCTGGTGGTCTGGGAATGGCATCTCTAGGCTCTCTGCTCAGGGTCACCCAAGGCTGAAGTCAAGGTACTAGCCAGATAGCATTGGCGTGAGTATGCTGACCAGATTTTTGACAGAATGGAGTTCCTTGCCTGGTAGAGTAAATCTCTATTCACTTGCTGGCAGTGGTCAAGGATGTCCATGGGCTCTGAGGGGTTGTCCTTAGGTCTTGAAGGTGGCCCTCTCAGATCATTCCCCAAAGGAAGAGCTCATTCCAAACAGCTGAAACAGAAGCTAATATAATGGCAAGAGGGACTTCATGTAATCTCAGGATGATTGTCCCACTGGCTTTGCCAAGGAAGCAACTGCCATCTCTTCATGACCCTCTCCTCATTCAAGGGGAAAGAAGTATACAAGATGGGTACAAAGCTGGGGGAGAAGGTGATATCGGGGAGGTGTTTTAAAGGCTATACAGAATGAATCTGTACAAAATTCCCATCCCATAAAGCAACTTTTATGTCCTGGTAAGAAAAAATATCCACAAGAAATAAATGCAAGGCACAAAGAAGTTCTTATAGAGCAATGTGTGTGTGTGTGTGTGTGTGTGTGTGTGTGTGTGTGTGTGTGTATCTAGAAATTGTTTTCTAATAAATACCGCAGATGTAACATGTACAAAACAGCTTATAATCTTCTTCCCTCCATGTCTGTGTCTCTCTCTGTTTCTCTATTTCTAAGGTAATTCAGTTCTTCCTGATGCTTATGTGAGGGATTTCACAGGCATGATGTTGCCTTTTGCTCCTGTTGTACAACTGATTCATAAAGAGGTCGGTCCAACTGGTCCTGTCTATCAAATTTACTCAGAAAATGACCACCTCTCACCACTCAGCTATAATGACAGTTCAAGCTACCATTATCTGCAGGCGAGTTTGTAGCCGTGGCCTGCTGAGCTGACTCTGCCTCCATCTTCCCTCTAAACTCTGTACTTCAGTCTCCTCACAGTAGCCAGCTGCTTTTACATTGTGATTCATATCATAGCTTTTCAAAGCCTCCTTATTCTGTGAGAGAAAAAGCCAAATGCCATTAAATCAGAGGTCTGTAATGCCCTGCATGGTCTAGCGTACCACTGTCTACCCCTGGTCCTGACGAATGCTGTTCTAGCTATGCTGGTGGCCTTGTTCCTAGAACATGCCACTCACACATCCACCTTACGGCCCTTACACTGTTGTTTCCTCAGATGACACTTCTAATATCCCTTGCCCTTCTTACCTTGTTATATTTTCCAAATAATCTTAGCACTTTCTGGTATATACTTTGCTTTTGCACTTTTTAATCTTTATGGTGTTCACTTTTCCTGGGGAGACATGCACAGGTATCTTTTTACCCCATACAGAGCGCCAATCGCAGACCAAAGACATGATTCTAACCAAGTCTAGCTGGGTGAAAGGGTGAGTTTATTCTAAGTTGCCCTATAGGAGCACGGGCAATAGATGGGCAGCTACCACTGAAGAAGAGCATCCCCTCACTCCAGCTTATATACCCTTGTGGACAGAAGGGCCCTCAAGGATCTTGTGGGTCATCTCATGGGTCACCTGATAAGTTACTCACAAACCCCTCCTATGCCCTTCACAAGAGTCCAATTTCACGTGGGTGATTGTAACTGCCGCGATTTCAAGATGGAGAAGCTATGGCATGCCCAGAGGCCAGCATTCCCTCAGCGATGTCCTGTCACTAGAATGTAAGCTCTATGAAGGTGAGAAATCTTTCCAGTTTTGTTCACGGAGGCACCCATAACTAGAACAATGCTTGGTGCATTATGGACATTGTCGTTGGTATTGTCCAGTACCGTGTGGTATTTATGAGTCTATTACGTGCTGCCATGTGAACAATGATATGTTTTCAAGAGAAGGTAAGGACAGTAGGATTCCTAACTGTTAACCACCGTCATCTCCAGAGATGATAAATTAGAGCTTTTGGGTTTATTGCTTTCACATTTTCACATGTTTGTGTTATTTTTATGATCATGCAAAATTATAAAGTTTTTTTGTAAGGTTTAGAATCTTTATGATTTAAATGACTTAAATTTTACCAAAGTATTGAGAACCTTCTGAAAATTATAAAAAAAATTCAAGGATTTTAAAATGTGAGTAGAAGTAAATGAACTTATTT
This sequence comes from Peromyscus attwateri, assembly GCA_902168425.1. Classification (NCBI taxonomy): domain Eukaryota; kingdom Metazoa; phylum Chordata; class Mammalia; order Rodentia; family Cricetidae; genus Peromyscus; species Peromyscus attwateri. The sequence goes on along the minus strand of CABHPP010140840.1, from coordinate 18,233 downwards.
AGATGGTTTGTTTTTCCTTGTTTCTTCTGCTATGGAGTATAGCAAGAGTTTTCCTGCCTGGCCCACGATCAGGATAAATCTCTCTCAACTGCCAGTCCCACACCCGCTCAGACCCAACCAAGTAAACACAGAGACTTATATTGCTTACAAACTGTATGGCCGTGGCAGGCTTCTTGCTAACTGTCCTTATATCTTAAATTAATCCATTTCTATAAATCTATACCTTGCCACATGGCTCGTGGCTTACCAGTATCTTTACATGCTGCTTGTCCTGGCAGTGGCTGTTCCTTCCTGTTCTTTTAATTCTTTCTGTTAGTCCCGCCTATACTTCCTGCCTAGCCACTGGTCAATCAGTGTTTTATTTATTGACCAATCAGAGTAATTTGACATACAGACCATCCTACAGCAATGGAGTGTTTTGGAGTTTGATTCTGAGATCTTCGTTCAATACTGTCCTAACAGCATATGCATAAACGGTCTTGATGATCTGTCTTAATGATCTGCCTCCCTATCTTAGCTTTACTTTTGTTGGGCATAGTGCTTCTGAATTCAACTCTTCTGATTGGCTGCCCTCTAGAACATCGTCTGTGATGCCTTTTGTCCTTTTCACGTGAGATTAAAAAGGACACTGACATAAAGATACCAACAGAACACCAGTCATATTTAATCTAATAGTTCATATTTTACTGCTTATTTTAGTATTTTCTTCCAATCGAAGAGCTATAGGAAGTTTCCAGAGCTATCTAATCTGGAGTTTGTTTTCTGCCTACAGTAAGAATGAGTGATAGACCCAACATTTAAATAGGAAGGGCTCTTTAAGTAATGGGAAGAGCAGAAAATAACTAGAAACTAAGGTGGGCTTTATGCAAGAACTGGCTTGGCGGTCTCTGCGTTTATAGATCGAGGGGTGGCAGGAATCCCACCATCACTCAGATGCCCTCTGCCATGATAGACACTGAGTTACAGAGTTAATACTGAGACTTGTGACCCTGTTCTGACCCTAAGCCTCCCCCTTCCATCCCATGCAGTTTTTCTCTGTGAAGTCCTGATTTTTAAAAGCCTGATATAGACAACTCAAAAGTACTTGCCCTTGTAATGTAGCACTTAAGGATAATGGAGCCCCGGACTCCGAGGTCCTCTGCCTGAGCATTAGAGCCCATTTCGGCTGTCAGACCATCACAAAGAGCACTTCTGAGTGCCAGCCTGGCAGGATGACACATTCTGTATTCTCTGGAACACCTTCTACTCCATCAGTTATGCTTCTGGTAAAAACGAAAATGCAAAGCTGCAACCGTCAAGGAATGAACTCTGTGGATCTGCATGCATGCCCATGCTTCTGGCTCTCTTCTGTCAGCCACTCACACCACAAGCTATCTCAGATCTTTTCTCAAAAGTGGGGTTTGGTAGGGAGGATTGGACACTGGACCCAGGAATTCCTGATAATAAGGAGGAGGCATGGGGAGTTTAGGAGAACATGAATTACTAAGACGGCAAGATATAAAATGGTAGGAGTGGGTAGCGAAGACAAACAGGAGCCCCACAGTTCACAGAATCAAACGGGCTCCCTAGGCCTCACGTCAGAGCACAAAGAACGGGATTTTTATAGTCTCTGGTTTTCTTTGTTTGTTTGATCAGTTGGTTGAGTTTTTGCTTTGTTTTGTTAAGAACTTAAGGAATCATTCGTTTGTAGGTGATGATCTAGAAGATATAAGAATTAATTTTATATTCAGGGTGGAAAAAAACAGTCTCTCCCCTCATTTCAAGGAAGTGACCACCTGAGCACCGGCTCCCTCCTCGAGTCTTAGCACTTAGTATTTAGTACTAGAACCAGAAGGGCTCACCAGTACATGAATCTGAGAATAATGTTGAGTAGGGAAAGGAAACATATTGTGGATTAAGGTGTAGCAGCACACCATTACCAATTCTTTTTACACTTCCTCTGTCTGCCTTAAGGAGGTTGGAAAATACGACAGGTCTGTTTTGAAGGATCCAGGAGCTAAACCATCAACAATATTTAATTGGGTCTGTTAGCTGGAAAAGTCCCATCAGGATAGGTGTAGGCCAATCTCTAAGCAGGTAGATTTTTAATTGGCTAGTATTGGGCCCCCGATAGAGTGTATTTATTCGAACTATAACCTGTTAGGAAGGCTGCTTCATTTCACATAGTCTAATTCGAGGGACTCTAATGGTGTGAATTTTATATCAGGATAGTTAGGTAGAAGCCCATGAAACAACAAGGCAGAGATATTTTCTTTTGGTGTTAATACTATCTGCATTGTAAAAATGTTCTACATTCATTAAAACGTTCACACATATATTCTCATAAAACAAGTTATAAACAAGAAAAAGCACAAAGAAAAAGAGAATCAATTGTTATGTCAAAAATATGAATATGTTTAGTCAGGTTCTCTAGAGCAGTGGTTCTCAACCTTCCTAATGCTGCGACCCTTCAATACAGTTCCTCATGCTGTGATGACCCCAACCATAAAATTATGCCATTACTACTTCATAACAGTAACTTTACTTACTGTTGTGAATCATAATGAAATATCTGATATGCCACCCCCAAAGGGGTCATGGCCAACAGATTGAGAACCACACTGCTGTAGAGAAACAGAAACAAGGAGATGAATATATGACATATACTTTCATTCCTTTATAATATATAATTTATTAAGTGAGCTTTAAAACAATGATAGCCAAATTATACCTGAGATGGGCTGCCTCAAGGGTCAGAGAAGTCCCAGAATAGCTGTCTCTCTCTGGGGGGACATGTAGTTACTCAATCCACAAGGCAGGATACCTCAGTATTCCCAGTCTGGCCCTGGAAACCTGGAAAATTTCTGGGGAGTCTACGCTCTGTATTCCACTATGAAAGCTTGGAAATGATGATTCTACTGTAAGTGACGGAATCAGCAACAGCTGGGGTAAATCAGCTCAGGGGCAAGAGGGGGGCCAAGCCAGCAAAAAGCAAGATAAGCTTCCTTATGAAATATTATTTTTTAATCTGGGCTTCTACCTGAAGGTGCCACCCACAATTGGGACAAATCAAATCAAGACAGTTCTTCAGGTGAGTCTCCCTATTCATGGGCTTCTAATTTGTGTCAAGTTGGCGTTAATAGCAAGTTTCCATTTTGGTAGGCAGGAGACAGAGATGATAACATTGAGGCATGGGGAGTTTGGGGTGACTTGCTTGGAGTCATTCAGTCAACATCTGTTTTTTGTTTGTTTCATTTGCTGATACAATCTGGAGATTTGTTGTCAGTTAATTTGTTATCAGATATCAGTTAAGAGCTTCTCATTATGAAGACAAAATACACAAGACAATCAACTTAATAGGAGATGAGTTTTATTATAGTTTACACTTTCAATCCATGATTGCTTGGTCCCACTGTTTGGGCCTGTGTGGTACTAGCATGTGATAGAGAAGGCTGGTTCACTTCATGGTAGCCATCATAGAGATGGGAAGGGCTGGAGTCCCAATATCTCTTTGAGTGCCATACCTTCCAAAGACCTAACCTCCTCCCACTGAATACCATCTTCAAAGGTCCCAACACCTGTCAATAAGTAAGAGGCTACACCTTCAGCCTTTGGGAATCATTTCAGATTTAAGCTATAACACAAATGGTTAGGAATTATTCTTTCTTCTATGCTGCGTTATTCCTCTTTCTCCTGACTTGGGATGCACTGTTTGACAGTCCTGTGCAACTGTAAGTAAGTGTCACTTTCCTGCTCCTTCAGCTCCCACAGAGGATGGAATGGGCTCTTAGGCCTTCCTGCTCCATATGTTCCATTAACTAACCTAGACTAGGACAACTTTCCATGTTTTACTACCAATATTTTACTACTAACAGCAGTGAGAGAAATGTCTTAACGATCTTAAATCAGAAACTTCACTCTCTTCATACTCTGATACCCTTACTCCTTTCTTGGCCGCCCTTCTCTCTCTCTCTCCTTGTAGGAATCATCAAAAATGACAATCATCACCACCAATATCACCACCACCACCACCACCACCACCACCACACACACACACACACACACACACACACACACACACACACACACACACCAGTCTCTTAGCTGGGGAGAACCTCTTTCCTCAGTCACTGTGAGAGAAATTTAAAGACCCAACTTTTCTGTTGTCTCACGGCTCCTCCAGGGTTCAGCAGACTAAAGACTCCAGGTCCACACAGTACAGCTTTCTCCGTCTGACCTTCCTCTGCTACACCTGACTTTTATTCCAGATCCCATCCCTTCATCCCTGCACCATCTCTGCCTTTAATTAACCTACTTGCTGCTAAATTGAACAAGCCTCTTTCAGTTCTTATCCTACTTGATCACTCTATGCTTTTTAACACCATTGCTCCCATATTTGTTCTGTTTTGAACAACTTTTTCATTATGTGCAAGTAATTTATAGTCCTTATCTAAAATTTAGGAACTAGAATCAGTCATTTTTAAACTCCCAGAGGTAAGCAATTCAGAGAGAATCATTGTGATTATAGCTTTTGAAGGATTTGTCAATGCATACACATGTTTGCATGTTCATCAATACCTGCACAATTATCACTTAATATTGGAAATTGTTTCCATGTCCAGATATAGTCTATAGCATGACTTTAAGCAGATACATAACATTCCATTGTATGGATGTGCTATGATTTAATTAACTGACTTCTGAATATTCATGCCATGTTTGATATATCATTGTGATAAATAATGCTGTGGCTCATACTCTTACATGGAAGATTTTGTGCATAGTTTTGACAGTTACCATAAGACACATGGCATTATGCATGCAATCAGTAAGTCAGGGGTTATTGATACTCTTTTACGCTCCAGATACACATTAATGAATCAATTTCTAGACAGACTGTAGCAATGCATTTTCTTTTAGGAAGATCATAGGCTCAGGAGTCCTGCCCCGTCCCTGTCCCTTTGAGCCAGAAGTAGCAAGTCCTTCCAGCTTCACTCCTTCAAGTCTTCATTATTTAGGTCTTTGGACCAGTTCTGCCTTGACGATTTTATCCTCACAAAGCTCCTGTGCTCTTTTGTCATCCCAGTTCCAGGGTCAACTTGAGCACCCACTGTTTCCCTCCGATTTTCCCAGGTTCCCCACTGCCACCTTTACTCAAGCCAAACACCTCCATGTTCTCATCCTCATGGATGGGAGGGCTCATATACCTAGAATAAAGAAATATTTGTGGTGAGTACGCTGCTTTAAAAGCGATTGGGTACAGACAAATTCCTTTTTCTGGCAAGCAGCCTAGGTAAGGTTTGTTTTTCTCACCCCTGGACTCCAGAGCTCTCCAGTCTCACTCAATGTTCCTTCTCTGTTGCACTCTGTGATGTGAGACATCCCTCAGCTACCTGGGATTTATGGGAGAGATTAGATAAGGGTTTCAGTTGTCCCAGAACGGGGGAGACAAGCATACCTGATGTTCTGTACTGGCTCAGACTGCCATTGTCTGTCCAGTGCTGTGTAACCCTTCCTTGTCCAAACAGAGTGGGCCCAGCCATTCTAGAGTAGCTGGGGCTACTAGCCCATAGGTTATTCCCAGGAAGCCTCCCTCAGCCTGACTGCCTCTTCTTCCTGCTTGCTGACATTGTCTTAATTCTGATGTTATCCTGAGGGGGAGAGCCATTCTGTTCTTTCGAAAGATAACTGTGATGGATGTGTTTGTTATTGTCTGGCCTCCTGTGAACCAGGCTCTTCCATCCACAGTAGTTAATCTTTCTAAGCCTTATCTGATCAGGGCAGATGATAACAGTACCTACCTCACTGGATCATTTTAAAAGTATATAAAATAATTCACGGGAAGGTGCTGAAGGGAGTGCCGACACATTGTGAACAGCCAATAAATGTTATCTTCATCGCCATCCTCCAAGATTCGTTTTTAAAGGATCTAAAGCCATTCCTGATTTCTTTGTAGTCTTTTTGGAGCTTTTTCAAATACTGTGCTCTGAACATTGTCTACTTGGACACTTATCTCATCTTTATTTCTGTCTTTAGTAGACTGAGTTCTTAAAGGATAATGACTGAGTTCATTTTTATATCCCCAGTACTGTGCAATGTACATAGGAGGCATTAATAAATATCTGTGGGAAGGTACACTGGATGGATGATTTATGCTTATGTTTTTGTTTTAGTCTGTTTATTTTGCTTCTGGAACACTTTTTTAAATTTTTAAATAATTTAAAGATTGTAATATAATTGTAGTATTCCCCCTACCCTCCCCCCACTCCAAAACTTCCCATATACACCCACTGTGTAAACTAAAGGTTTTGGCACCAGATGTATAAACTGACAACATGACTGCTCCATGGTATGGTTAAGAGAAGTTTTTATTGTAGGTATGAGGGAGAGTACAGCCAGAGGCCTCTGGAAGACTCGGAGCAGGGAGAGAAAGTGGACTGAACAAGGCCAGCAGACTGGACTGGGCCAGGAGGGGAGAAAGAGAGAGTGGGAGAGTGAGAGAGGAAGACAAAGGGAGAAGAGGACCGAGAGAGGGGAACAAAGAGAAAGCAGTGCAGCAGAAATAGCACGGTTATAAGGACAATGAGAAACCGGGCGCCGGGAAGTCCGTGAGCTGGAGAAATGTAGGGTAAGGGGTGGGTGGGGTGAGAAGAGCCAGGATGCCAGCACAGACTCTGAAATGTGTGACAGGTACGTGTGACACTGAGGGAGCCTCGAGGCCAGCATGAACTTTGGTATGCTCGTAGACACCACAGATAGCCTCCTGTCCCTTCTGCCAGTGGTAAGGAAATGGCTCCGTTGATAGAGAGGGAACTGGTTTTGTAAGTTCCTGAGGAGTGCTGGCTTTTGTCTAAGCAGCAGAATTTGGACCTGACATCACCCTTCAAATTCATGGCCTCTTTTTCTTTAATTGTTGTTGTTGCTGTTAGTGGTGGTGGTGGTGTGTATGTATGTTTCTAAATACTAAATACTAAATACACCCTGCTCAGTCTATATAATGTGACTTGTATGTGTGTTTTCAGGGCTGATCCTCTGGTAATAGATAATCAATTGTTCTGCCTCTCCCTCTCCACTCTCCACATTCCTCAGTGGTCTACAGTTATTTGTCTAGGGTTGAGGCCCCCTAAGCTTACTCTTCCACATTAGCACGTCTATTGGTATTGTCCTTGTTCAGATCATGTTAAGACTAGGATTCTTAAAAACCTACCTGTGTTCTGTATTAAACTAAGGAGAAAATCACATGGCCTAACATCATATGATTAAAAGGTAAAAGAGGTGAGGACTAAGATGGCACAGTGGTGTGGCTATGAACTCCCAAACAATATACAAATGACATATTAAAATTAATAATTGATATAGGAAGATTGATGGATACAAGTTTGTTATGTAAAATTCAATTCTATTTCTACATACTGTTAAACCCACTGACCAAAAATAAGACCACTACCACAGTTTAAAGCCCAATTTGAAGCAAGCTTAAATTAAATATTGGCCAGGTGGATGGGTTCTGGCCAGGTCCATACCCAGGTTCCTGGGAAATGGCCCAGAATCACAATTTGCAGCAGCTTAAGAAAGAAAACTCATAATTCATTGCATTTCCCATCAGGTCTAATCAGGGGTAAGCGTACATCCCGATGTACCTCTAGCCTACATCCAATCAGGGGCAAATGTACATCCTGATGTATTTTCTGCCTGTGAACCTCCCACCCACATGTGATCGAGCACATCTGGTGCAGATGGGTCAAACTAACTTGTTTAGGGGAGTGAAAAATATGTGACTTGTTATCTCTCATAAACAACAGGCTCCATTATTTCAGGAACAATCTGTCCTTGGGCAAGGGGCTTGCAGATCAGAGGCATTTTTGTTTCATGATCTCTTAAGCATAGTAATTAAAACTTAAAATGTAACTTTGGCTCTCACAGTACCAATGACAGCTGGGCCCCTGTATTTGTGGGTTCTGTGTCTGTGAATTTTAACAGTTGCAGATTGAAAATATCAAAACATTGCATCTTGAGCTAAGGGTGGTAGAACATCCCAGCACTCAGAAGGCTAGAACAGCAGGACCTCAAGTTTGAAACCAGTCCGGACTATATAGTAAGATCCTGCTCAAAAACAACAACAGAATCAAAATGCATCTGTACTGAACATAAACAGATTTTTTTCACACCGTTACTCTCTAAACAGTTACTCCCTATAGCAGCCATTCACATAATACTGCATTGCATTAGATATGGTAAGTAACGTAGAGATGAGATTGTGTATACAGGATGATGTGATTACATTATATGCAGATATGGTACCATCTTATGTAAGAGATTTGAATATTCATACATTTTTATTTCCCTGGAGACCCTGGAAATAATCCCCCATAGATGCCAAAGGAAAACTATAAAGCATTAGAAAATAAAATAACAGCACCGTTTATAATAACATGAACTTTTGAAATGCCAAGGCATGATTGTAATAAATTATGTGTAAGACTTCTACATATAAAACTTTGCTGAAAGAAATTTGAAAAGCTCTAAGTAAATTGAAGAATGTTTATTGATCAAAAGGCTCAACTCTGGGGAGCTGGAGACATGGCTTAGCAATAAAGACTCTTGTAGAAAATTGGAGTTCGGTTCCTAGCACTTACGTAAGATGGCTCATAACGGCCTACAAATGCAGCATTAGGAGATCACATGCCCTCTCTTGGCCTCTGTGGACACCTGTACTCACATATGGACATATGCTCATAGGCAGACCAACAGACACAAATATAAACACAATTAAAAATAATATGAGCCTTTTTTTAAAGGTCTCAACTCTATCAAGACAAGTTTTCTCCAAAGCAGCTGATCATTCAGAACCTCCCCCCAAATATCAACAGTGTGCTTAGCACATACATAATTCATTAATCCTGAAATTTGTATAGGACTGTTAGATACTGAAGAAATGTAAAGTTAAGAGTTCACACTGCCCAGTAAGGTATGGTAACTTATTTGAAGCAGAAGGGTTGAAAGAGTTATCTAGATCAACAGAGAGAGAGAGAGTGGATAGTCCAGAAGCAGACCCAAGTGGACACAGACACTTGGTTAATGAAAATGATGGTACCACAGACTGAAGGAGAGATTTCCCCCTCCAAATGGTGTTGTCTCGTTTTAAAGTTTCAACCCATGGTTCACATTCCACACAAAAATTAGACTCTAAGTTAAAGTGAAAGCAAAAAGTCTATGAAGAAAATAGGAGATGGTCTCCATGAGTAAGGAGTGGGAAAAGATTTCTCCAATAAGATACTAAAGTGTCTTAACCATAAATTAAAACCTGCAATATTGGGCAATATTGTATTATGGACATCTAACTCAAAAGCACAGAAGGAGGAAGACTTTTATAATCTATATATCTGACAGAGAGGCTTTTATCTATCATGTAGAACAAGCTTTTTTTTTATTTGATTTTTAAAAATCAGACAGCCCAGTAGGAAAAACACCTCTGAAGAGATATTTTATGAAAGAGAAGATGGGTATAGACAATGCAAGAAAGCCACACAACTTCACTGTCCATCAGTAGGGACCCCAGGTGATGTGTAGTCTGAATGGGGATGCTTTTGAAAACACAAAGGCATTGATAATTATGCCAGAAAAACAGACAAGCCATGGTAAATGGTTCTCCTGGCTAGCTGAGATGGTCAGTGTTTTCACCACCAGAATCAACCACACAGCTCCCGGAATTGTTAAAGTTAGAACAAAACAAGGCAAACAAAACCCAGACAGTATTGAGTGGTGACTTTGTAAAGCAGCTGAACGTTCATGCACTTGTTAGTTGATAAAAAAAACAACCACTTTGGGAGGCCTTTTGGATGTATCCACTGACTTTGACGTGCCTGCAATCCAGCAATTCTATTATAGTTACGGACACAATGAATTCATTCACATGTGTGAAGCATGTACAAGAATATTCCTAAGTACATTACTTGTGATTAAGCTGGCAAGAAGTCAGTGTTCCACAAGAGTGGAATGAATTGGCAATGTGACATTCAGACAGGGGAACGCAATGCCACTGTGTAACAGCCAAAGTGAATAAACCACGAGAATATAATAGTCTGGAAAAGAAGCCAGCCACACAAGAGCATACATTTAGTGATTCACTTTCTATCAGTTTTAAATGAAGTATCCTAGTTTTGTTGGTAGAAATCTGGGCACTGGTTCAGGGGAGAGGAAGGGGCCGTGAAGTCACTATGACTTCTTATTTCTTGGTTGCATGCACTTCGTGAAAACTGGGTAGACCCTATGCTTATGAATTTTGCATCTTTCTACATGCATATTCACTTTCGTAACCAACATAGAAAATTATTTTTTTCAAAAATATATCAAATATAAAATTAGCTTTGTAAATTAACTTCCAGGTTCAAAATTTTCAGTACACAGTTCTTAACTCTTAAAAATGTGTAGCTCTTAACTCTTAATGAATAATTTTTTTTTTTTGGCTTTGGTTTTTCCGAGACAGGGTTTCTCCGTGTAGTTATTTGTTCCTGTCCTGGATCTCGCTCTGTAGACCAGGCTGGCCTCCAACTCACAGAGACCCGCCTGGCTCTGCCTCCCGAGTGCTGGGATTAAAGGCGTGCTCCACCACCACCCGGCTCTCTTAATGAATATTTAAGATATCTTTTCATCATTGCTCTCTTATTTTTCTGGCTATAATGGTAGGATGACAGGCTGGCCTTTCTCACTGGACCAAAGGCCCATTTCTCTGTGGTTGTAGGGATTGGGGTAGTCAGGTCTGTTTGCTATCTTATCTGATTTATTTGACAAATAAATTCTGTTTGAATTTGATTTTCTTGTGCTGCTCGTTGTGACAAGATAAAAGGAAAGGGGGTGTTTTTATCAAAAGATGAGATGAGATGGATGCCATGGCACTCTGTTATACAAGGCTAAGGGGAGAAGACCGTGAGTTCAAGGCTAGGCTGGATAGCAGTGTCAGATCCTGTCTCAAAAAATGTTCGAGTACAGTATACAGACAGAACTTTTCAACCAGTGGTTGATCTTTAATGATAATTAACTTCTTTTTTCCATCCTAGGCCGACCAGATATCTGGTTTTCACATAAGATCTGTTCTCTGTGTCCCTATTTGGAACAGCAACCACCAAATAATTGGTAAGATAGTACCCACATGGTTCTAACTTCTTTGTGAAACAACAGACACTGTTCTTTAACACAGAGAACAGGTCCATATATTTTTATGTGTTCCCCACTGTGTGCATGTGTTGCCTTTGACCTCTGGCTAGCCTGGGGCTCATAACAATCCTCCTTCCTCTGCCTCCTCAGAATTTACCAAGCTGTGTCTCCAGGCTTTTCCACAATTCCATTAACATAGATTACTAACGAGTGGGCATCAGTTAGAACAGGAACCAATATGTATTAAGCTCAAAGCACTAGTCAGTTCTGAGGTTGGGAGGGGTCTTAGAAGCCTACCGATTGAACTTTGTTATTTTACATTGCAGACGTTGAAGAACAGAGATGGAAAGGGGGGGGGGGGAGGGAGGGAGGGAGGGAGAGAGAGAGAGAGAGAGAGAGAGAGAGAGAGAGAGAGAGAGAGAGACTGAAACAGTCACAAAGTTACAGTTAGTAAAGGGATCAAGATTAAACTTGAGGAGTCCTAACTTTCCCAAGATGTCTATGTCCATGCCTGAGCTTTCACACATAGTGTGGGTGAAAAGAAAGGTGCTGGACACATCTGGACATGTACCTTTGCTGGCATGTCTCTGAATAGACACTTTCCCCACAATAAGGAAACTGTAGGCAAAGGCAGCTTCCAACATTTATCTCCCTACATGCCATTTCCCTTTACCTCAAAAAACAATAGGAGCTTGGCATAGTGGCACATACGTGAAATCGAACACTTTGAGGATAGAGGCAGGAAGAATTCAAGGTCATCCTCAGCTACACAGTGAGTTCAAGGCCATCCTGGGACGATAGGAGACCCTGCCTCAAAAAACCCAAACCCAAACCAACAAAAGTAAACAACTCGGTCAGGAAAGTAGCAGAGTCATTGCAGAAGCCCAGGCAAAGAAAGAGTTCATGGTTAAGCTTAAGCAATCATAAAGGAGAAAGGCTTACTTAAAACTATGAAAACACAATGAAATGAAACTTTTTTTTCTCCTAAGAGACATAAGGTGATAGATGTATTTGGTATATAACATATAATCTTGCTTCTCTCTACTACACCCTAAGATTATTGGCTAAGCTCAAAGCTATTACCACGTAGCCAATGATTTAGGGCCCTGTGAGTGTCATCAAGACCTGATTTTTTAAAATTTTATTTATTTATTTATTTATTTATTTATTTATTTATTTATTTATTTATTTTGAGACAGAGCCTTATGTGTCCCTGACTAGGACAAAATCTATATGTAGCTAAGAACGACCTGTAACTTTTGGTCTTCTTGGCTTTGCATTCTGAGTGCTGAAATTACAGGTGTGTATCACCACACCCAATGTCTGTGGCACTTCTTGCTCACTAGGCAAACACTGTACAATTGAGTTACACCTGCAGCCCACGTCCTACATTCTTAAAGGATTTCCTCCCATTGGACTACTTAACTTGCACAAATGCATTAGTATGTTATTAAGCATAAAGATTATTCTAGGCTCTTAGAATCTGAGCCTGACTACAAAGGAGAATTAACTTATATCATATATAAAGTTTTAAATATATCTATATTTAAAAGAGAAAAAAATGTCCTTAGGAAACAATTGTGTATTGGTTGAATGCAACCTCACGTACAGTCCTACATTTCAATCCTAATGATAAACATCAGCTATTACTTCAAAGTTTAGGCTGTGGTTTTTCTGTTATTTACTAAAAACTTTTCATTTAGTTATATGTTATGGAGAATTCGGTGAGTTAGCTCACCAGTGGGAAATTAAGCACTTTTAAAAATACAGGCTAACTTTAGAATCATAGCTATTATTTTCTTTTTTGATTTTTCAAGACAGGGTTTCTCTGTGTGATAACCCTGGTCTTCCTGCAACTCTCTTTGTAGGCTGGGCTGTCCTTGAACTCACAGAGATCCTCCTGCCTCTGTCTCCTGAGTGCTGGGATTAAAGGTATGAGCCACCACCACCTGGTGAATTATAGCTATTTTTATTTACTTATTTCTACTAAATGGGGATACAGGCTAGTGGCTTTCAGGATTGAGTTTTTCAGTTAGACAGGTGTGTTTTGGAAGTCAAATACCAACACATCTGGTGTAATGCTGGGAATGTATTTGAAAAGAGAAAGCCCCCATAAACTGAGTCCACTAGAGATGTGTGAGTCATTGATAGCAGGTAACAGAACTAAATTTGCTTTGATCTGTGTGTATCCCATAATATCACGTTGTATGTCTTCAGTGTGCATAATGAAAATTTAAAACTTATTTCACATCTTTATAATCTTCTGAGATGATTTGCATCTTAATTCTGTTTGTACAGACAGGGAATTTCATCACTAAAACAGTTCATGTACTCATGGTCACACAGATGACATTTGAACTAAAATTTGAACTAAGGTGATCTAAATCCAGAGCCTATGTTCTTAATCACTATGCTACACTGCCCTTCCTAATACCAATGTGTGTGTGTGTGGGGGGTAGAATTATGTATTATATAGACAGATAAATAGATTCCGTGATAGATGTAAAACGGTGTGCATATATTCGAATATACTTGCCAACTCTATCACACCTCCGGGGTGTAGGCGTGGAAAATGAGTGTGTTAAGCTATTCACAGAATTAGCTATGGCATACTCTGCCACAGTGACATGACACACTGTCCCCACCTTCCCTCACCAGGGGTCGCTCAAGTGCTGAACAGACTTGACGGGAAACCTTTCGACGATGCAGACCAGCGGCTTTTTGAGGTGAGCAATCAACTTGTAAGCCAAGGGCCAGAACTGATTTGCCAACAGTTTTCTTGCCCACATTTGTTAGGATAAGCATTAATCATTTTAATATAGTTAAGTGGTACCAGAAAAGAGGAAGATCTGAAGACTATATAAATGCATAGGGAAGATTTGATTGTGTTTTCACTCATCAGATTAATCTGTAGCCTTTGATCCTTCTATCTTAGTCTTATTGCAGAACTGAATTACCTCCATTTCTGTCTGATATCACCATCCTTGTCTTGTTTGAACATGTGCAGTCATGAGACCCCTGGCCAGCCCTGCCAGGTATATGTCCCCGTCTTCCTTTAGTTCACAAGGCTCTGTTCCCTTGTGTCTCCAGCAGAAGAGGTTAGCTTTGATGTGCTGTCTCATGGTCTGTACCATAATCTACCCACCAAAAAAGTCTATCGTTATTCTTCCTCACACATCTTTTTTTCAGTAGCTGGTTCCAAGTCAGTCTCGTTGCCCTTAGCTCTTACCTCATGGCTTCTCTTCCTTAGTTTCTTGGCCCAAACATTTTATAGCCTTGCTATTGAAAGGGGTTGCTTCTGGTTAAATAAAATAGAATAATTAAAATCAGTCTACTGCCCAAATAAATTAAGACCACATTTAAACACATTGTATGCTTTCAAATGTGTGAAGTTATTTCTTCACAGTATCATTAAAGTAATGTTTTTTTCCTCATGTGCAATGTGAGCCGTAAAGTTCTTACATGACAACAGTAATTAAGAATTGTAATGCACTTTTCCCCGAGGCCCACCTCTGAGCACAATAAAATTATATTTTCCGAATTGTCTCTGGTGACCTCCTGCTTTCATATTAGATTTTGGCTGTGAGTTATCCAGTTTCTAATTAACAGGCTTTCTGTGTCCTAGGCTTTTGTCATCTTTTGTGGCCTTGGTATCAACAACACAATTATGTACGACCAAGTAAAGAAGTCCTGGGCCAAGCAGTCTGTGGCTCTTGATGTAAGTACGGTATTATGTCAGCATGCTCTGCTGAGAGGCCTTGACTTTATGAAGCGAAAATTTGTCCTATTCATGGGTCTTAATCTTCAGCTCTTAAAGCCTCTCCTCACCGGGTCTTAATTCTTTTATGGTCTTGGGTTCAGTTGGGTACCAAGTGGAGACCCACCCTCTCTTGAAAACTACACAGTGCAGCCTGTAGTATCAGGGAGCCTTTTGATTCCTGGGAGCCTGTTCATACACATCCTTCCATTAGCTATAGATTTTTATACTTGATTTATTAAAAAGAGATAAGTCAAAATAATTTGTCACTGTTATAATCCCAACACTTGGGAGGCAGAGGCAAGAGGATGAGTTGGAGGGCAGCCTGGGCTCCATAGCCAGACCCTGTTTCCAACAAGCAAGCAAAAACAATTGTTGGAACTTAAAATAGATTATGAACTTGAATATATGTGTTTGTGTATGTGCATATGAGTGTGTGTGTGTGTTTCTGCCAGTGCACAACCTTTCTTACCACACAAGGGAAATCTGACACTGAAGACATGTAGCCTAGATCTGCTCCTTCCATGCATTCATGTATACCACACACTTCCTAATAAGAATTGCATTCTGATCCTTGCATGTCTGCCCAGACCCACGAAGTTCTAAAGAACAATTCTTCTCTCCTGTGAATCTTGGAGGCTTATTTTGACACAAGACCTATTTTTTCCCAGCATCTTCTCTATAGATGATACCAAAGATTTTGTTTTTATCTAAGAAAAACTTAGGAAATAGGGGAGATATCAGTGCCAAAATATCAGTGATATAACAAAACAATAGAATTAATGTTCACTCTTCAAAACGTTCTCGATACCAAGCTAGGTGCTAGGAGAAAGAAAAAACACAGAGGACATTTGTGGTGCTTGCATACTTAAAGATACAAAATTATTGCTCTCTAATTGGTCTGCATTTCCTCTTCCCGTTTAGAACATGAATTCTGGAATCACAGAGTTTCATGATTGATTTTTAGTGCCTGGCAGGATCCTTAGCACAAAGGAAAGATTTGCGGAGTAGTTCTTGGGTGAAGGGATGGGGAAGGGAAGACAGTGGACATTGAGGTAAGGTGTTTGGGATAGTTCTCCTGAGAAAGAATTCCTTTGTTCCTATGAAACATGTTGATAATAAGAGGAAAGACAGTGCCCTTAACCAATAGGTGAGCTGAAAACATATAGCCAATGTGTAGGAATCAGTGCTAAACTAGACATGGTGGCACACGTCTTTAATCCCAGCACTCAGGAGGCAGAGGCAGGAGGATTTCTGTGAAACTGAGGCCAGTCTGGTCTACGTGGTGAATTCCAAGCCATCCAAGACTACCTAGTTGGAACTGGTGAGCACCGGATTCAGTAGCATTGGGCCTACACACACACACACACACACACACACACACACACGCACGCACGCACGCACGCGCACACACGCGCGCGCGCACACACACACACACACACATCTACACTGCACACACATGCAACATGCATGCACAGCACACACACTAACGCACAAAATCACTACTAGAGCAGGAAGGGCTGTGTGCCAACTGTTTTCCTGTTGTGACTCAGGTGTGAGAATGAAGTGAGATAATACCTGTGAAGGTTTTAACAGGCCGTCAGTAATGTCGCACAACAACGGTAATCACCGTGCTCGTACATGCGGTGCTGTGTTTAGTGCTGAGACGCAGCTGGGAGAAGGAACATAGGGCATGGATATGAAACAGCACACGCTGAACGTGTTTCCTTAACTCTCATCAAACTCCGTCTGCAGTCACCACACCCATTGTTTTTCACCGTTTGCAGCCATCTAAAAACAAACAAGCCAGCCCAGCAAAGAACGTTCCATATGTCTAGTCCCAACCAGATCTCATGCTGCGGCGTCATTAACGCTGAGAGAAAACATCCATGCACCCCTGCGTTCTCACTCTTCACCACCTCCTCACGCATCTCCATCCCGTTAAGTGACTAGAATGACTAACGGGTTGCAGCGTGAAGTTCCAGTTGTCCCCAGATGAGAGAGTCTCCTAACCCCCTCTGGCTTCCAGGCTAGTCCCTAGCCACAATCTCTGAATGTGAAGGCTTATTTGTGTTCCTAGCAAACATCTTCATGCTGGTGCCCCTCAGTTACCTTCTGTCCTTACACACAAATTATGACTGACAACTACCAACATTTCTGGCTCACCTCGGACTATGACAAGGTCACCCTTTCACGAAGGTGACTTCTGTTGTTGACTTTTGTTCTGTGGGCTTGCTGTCATACCCGTCAAAGGCAGCGTTCTCTACTAGATCTTGGTATTGCCACTTTGGTGTCCCTCTGACCCTTAGCCAACCTTCATGTCACTGGGAGCCAAATCTTGGTGATTGTGACTGGTTGACCCTACCCTATGCCCTGGCTAAAAATTTATTGAAAGAGTTCCTATCTTCAGCACTTACAAAGACAAAATATGATTTATTGAGAGCGACTAACAAACTCGGCTGTAACATTTTCGTATACTATGGTGTGTTAACTTCTGAGTGAAAGTACATTAAATTTATGTACTTACAAATATCATACATGAATGTGAACAAATATTTTTGTAAATATTTTCATTAAAATAAAAAAAATATTTATATTTTAAGAAACTTAGTTCTATAAAGGATAGGAGCTACTTTATAATACTATAAATGGTCTAGCAAAATATTAAATAGTAAAATAATAATAACAACCAAGACACAGACAGAAAGCCAGAGGGAACAGAACCAAGTATAGGGTTATCCTTAGTTTCAATCCTTCCTGCCTCAGGCTCTGGACTGGTCCTTCCTCATTTTCCACCACAGCCAAGAAAAGGTTTCCCACTCAGTCTGGCCAGAATCATCCCCCTTTTTTGTCTTGTTTTTTGAGACAGAGTTTCTCTGTGTAATAGCCCCAACTGTCCTGAAACTCACTTTGTACACCAGGCTAGCTTCAAACTCACAGAAATCCACCTGCCTCTGCCTCCTGAGAGCTGGGATTAGAGGCATGTGCCACCATACCCAGCTTTTTAAAAATATTTTATTTATTTTTATTTTATGTGTATTGGTGTTTTGCCTGCATATATGTCTGTGTGAGGGGGTCAGGTCCCCTGCAACTGGAGTTATAGTTGTGAACTGCCATGTGGGTGTGAAAACCAGGTCCTCTGGAAGAACAGCCAGTGCTCTAACTGCTGAGCCATCTCTCCAGCCCTTGAATCACCCCATTTTTTACATACTCCTCTTGGTCTTGATTCTACTTGAATTTCCCCAATAAGTCAGTCTATGCAGTTCTTTTATTCCGTTGTCTCGTGTGTTTCATCGGTAAAAACAGTGACAGGGAGGAAGCCATCCCTCAGCCCCAGGGTAGT
>CABHPP010140839.1:18200-42920 GCA_902168425.1 Peromyscus attwateri | reverse complement strand
CCCCCCCTCGGCCCCCCGCGCTGCCCCTGCCACGTGCGAGTGGTCGCCCCCGCCCAGACATCCGTGTTTGGCAGGCTGAGTCAGCGCCTGCCACCCAGCCGGGTTCCCAGAAGTTCCCACAATGAGGGGGGCGTGGGGAACTTCCAGCTGTTTGTCAGTGGGAAGGTTTTCAGGTCTGTGATTGTGAAGGTGGCCTGCTGTGACCTGCCCTCAGGTTCCTAGCCTGCTGCCCCGCCCAGCATCCCGCCCTGTCCCACGCCTACTCTGGGACACCTGCTCTCTCTCTCTTCCTCCCCCAGACATTCTTTCTTCTTGAGGCTGCCAGAGGCTGCCAGAGGCTGGGACTTGGCTGGCCTGAAGGGGTGTGGGACGTGTCCTCAGGATACTGTTCCTACGTATACCCTACTGTCAGGAGAGAAGGATGGGGACCTTAGGGACACTTCCTGCTTCTCCGATGTGTAAGGCTGGCACTGCCTGGGGTGAGAGAGAGGGGAGCTAGGAACTTCCCAAAACAAAGATACCGGGTACTGCAGTCCCTCCCTGTCAGTACCCCCACCCCAACTTTGCAGAAGTGAAAGAAGGAAGCAGACTGTGAGGGTGGCCTTGTGACCGGGGCTGGAGGAAAGACCCTACATCTCAGGGTCTGTGCTGGGCCAGCTTTCCTTGTCCAGGGTTGCACCGGAAAGGGACCTCTTCTGTGGCCCTAGGAGGAGTAGGCCCTCTGCAGGCTTCACAGGAAGAGGGTGGTAGGTCTGGGAGTTCCCCTAAGGTGCCTGGCAGACTTATATGCCTGTCGCCTTAGGAATCCTCCCCCTTTCCATAATCTCTGGGTACTTTAAAAGAGGATGGGGGCTCGCTTGGGGGGGGTCAGGCCCCCCCCCCATCGCTAACACCACTATTGGTGATTGGATTGTGAGCTGTGCCAGTCAGCGCTTTGAGATCTTCTGGGTAGTGGTGGTAAAGAAAAGGTGTCCCCTGGGGAGAATTAAGAACAGGAGACCACTCCCATTTCTCACTGCCCTGTGAGCTCAGCTGGCACATTCAGCTTTGATGGTCTCTCCTTCCCAACCTACGCTCTGCCGTGCCTAGCACCTGGCCTGCCCCGATGGCTGTGTACAGCACACCAAGGACTTTCCCTGGCCTGGACCCTACGCCTCCTTCCCCTCCCCAGCCAAACCCCATGTGTTTGCTTGCAGTTTCCATAACTACTCCTGGACACCAAAGCTGCCCAAGTTTCTCTCACCCTCCGCCTCCTCCCCTCTTCCAGGCCAGCAGAGGTCTAAAAGGTTAAGAGTGGCCAGCCCCCTCCCCTCCCTGCCTGGGAATTTGGAAGACTTCTCCATGCCCTGTTTCCTCTGAAGGCAGAGGGATCCAGGAAGGAGCAGAGGCTGTGGTGTTTTGGGGGAGGGTATCAGAAACCATTGCCCCATCCCCATGGGTTCTTTGAACAGCGCCATGCCCTCATAGAGAGGGAGTGTGGTCTGGGCCTCTGTCTATATCTGACGCCTTACCCTGATTTTTTGGTAAAAAATAGCACATGATTTGGAGCAGTGCTCCGGACTCCCTGGTGACTCTGAAGCAAGCTGGCCACTAGCGCCAGAGCCAAGGCAGTGCAGAGGCTGAGCGTCTGACTTTTGGCCTTTCTGGAGCGTTCGTCCTCCCCACCCTGGCCCAGGGCCCCAGGCTTTTCTCCATTGCCACTGCTATACTGATTCCGAAGCCAGGGTTCTCTGCCCTTCCCTGACCCAGTTGTCACCGTTATGGAGGTAGGTGGGGGTGTCTGCTCAGGGCAGAGAATACAATTCCAAACTGTCAGCTGAGGAGATAGCTGAGCCCAGGGCCTTCTGATAGCCAGCAGGAGTGACTGGTGGTCTGTCTGAGGCCTCCGAGCCGGAGGCCAGCCTGGGCTTCCTGCAAGGAGCAAGGCTGCAAAAGGTGAGCAGGTTGTAGACAGAAGATGAGGCCCAGGTCAGTGTTTTGGAAGTCAAAGTGGGGTGTGTGTGATGGGAAGTGGGGAGGGGTTGGTTGACTTGGAGAGGCCTGGGGAATGCTGTCTCCTGGGCATGGGGTAAAGGCCAGAGGCCTCCGATGAAAAAGTGGACCAGGGTCAGTTGCTGACCCAGGCTTACGCCGTTCTTTGTCCCAAAGCTTGGAACGCCTTTGCAGTGGGGACAAAGTCACTAGTGACCCACCTACTACAGCCCGTCTTGAATTTGGTGCCATCCTGCCCTGCTACCGGCTAGCCAACCCCTTGTGACCTTGGGTAGTGGATTATATGTGGAACACGGAGCCTGTTGCTTCAAGGGCCTGGGACTGCTGACCACTGGCCAGATGTTAGAGAACAGTCCATTGGCCACTGCACAGTAGCTGGATGATCATGAAGGGCCTGATCCTGAACGTCTGATACTGCATAGTTAAGGGTATTGAGCTAGGTGAACACATAAACCCCCGCTGTGCTTCTGGCTGCTCCTATAAGCATCCTCTCTACCTCCCACCTCTCTCCTGTGCACCTCTTTGGTGGGTCTGGAGGTTTGAGATGACATTCAGCAAGCCCCAGGACACAGGAGTAACCCTGCCTACCAGGGTGCCCATGAGCGTGCTCCTGGAGCAGAGGAGGGCCTGGCATGGGTCTTACTGGAGACAGTATCTCCCCTTAGTTTCTTCCGGCCCATCTAGCTGTTGGAGCTGCCTCTACCCCTCCTGGCCCCTCTTGACTTCCAAGTGATGCCAGCCTGTCACAGCTAGCAGTAAAGCCAAACAAGCCACGGTCCCCCAAATGGTGCTCATTAAATGCCTTGCAGACACCCTCCTGGGTCCAGCATCAGGTACCCACAAAGCCCTGTCTCCTCTTCACTGGCCCTGGGAGGAGGTCAGTTAGACACAGAAGGAGAGAGGCAGCAGAGGGGCACAGGGGATTCTGTGTAAGGACAGGGAGACTGCCACTGCCCCATGATCCTTGGTCCCTTTAGGGCACTGGTCTTAGAGCCTATGCCTGGTTCTTCTGGTGCCTGTGGACAAGGGTATTGTTCTTCAGGGATGCAGTTCTGGTGTGTGGAAGGGCCATAGGGGCTCAGCTTTCTACCCACCTACCCCCCTCCTGCTACCTGAGGCCTACCTGGGAGTTAATGGCCTACTCTGCTCCAAGGGGGTTGGAAGGACCCTCTCTGCTTCCTCTCCACCTCCCTATGGCCATCCACTTCAGCTGCTGGGCAGGGAAGGGTCCTGGTGCCTCTGCCTCTTTCCCCCTTCCCTCCTCCTCCCCTCTCCCTCCCCAACTGGCATCCTCCAGTGTCTTCTCCATCCTTCCTCCCCTCCTCCTCTTCCCGTCTTCTGCTCAGCCTGTTCCTTCTCTGTGTGCGGCTGTCTTTGTGTCCACCCTCAGCGGTCTGACTCTTAGCTCTTGTCTTTTCTTCTTCTCTCTGCCCTGGTATCAGAGATTTCCAGACCTTGCAGTCTCCCCAGGACTATCCATCTAGTACTACGCAGACTATATAATATGGAATGGGTCTTTTGCTCTCTTGCCCCTGGGTTCTAGAACTAGGAAGTCCTTTTGCTGAGAGCTGGATTCCTTGGGAGATTGGTATAAGGGAAGGGCCTCTGGCGGGAGAGACCTGGGCAACTTGAGGCAGCTCAGCAGGCCCAAGGGCCCCCTCCTGCCAGCTTGGCTCTTGGCCTCCCGTGCACCTCTGACAACTGCTCCTCCCCAGGTATTCAGCACCTACTCCAATGAGGACTATGACCGACGCAATGAGGATGTGGATCCCATGGCGGCCTCTGCGGAATATGAACTAGAGAAACGTGTGGAGAGGTTGGAGCTATTTCCTGTGGAGCTGGAGAAGGGTGAGAGGCCAGGCCAATCTAAGGAGCACACTGGGGTCTTCTGTAGTGTTAGCCTCTGTCCTGCCAATCTTGTGGGTACCCACATGCTGGACTTCTGACTTCTGTTGGCCTTTCTTGGCGTTCCTTGTCAGCATCCAAGCCACTGGCATCTCCGGTGTGTTGCCAAGGAACGATACTTGGTGAACATATCTCCTAAGCACCGGGTATGTGGTCCTGGGCTCTGTTGGAGGCACAGGGACAGGAAAAAGCAGGTTCCAAGGGAGATGGTGTCTCTAACTGCAGCCTTATGTGCCTTCCTAAGCTCTGGGAGGAATGAAGGGCCACTGTCAGTGCATTTGATGGAGCCTCACCATGCTAGCAGATTCTCAGGCCAGTGCTGCCTGAGCTGAGCTCTGAAAAGGAGCCATTTGGAAAGTGTGGGGTAGAGCAGAGAGGTACATTCAGTATAGGATGAGTGTGTGACCGGGGTGGCGTAGACCATGGCGAGAGCATAGTCATTTCTGAGAGGGATTGGGAGCTATTGTAAGGACTGGGAAAGCTATTCTAGAAAGATCACAGTGGTCCAGGCGGTGGTGGCACATGCCTTTGAGAGGCAGAGGCAGACAGATCTCTGAGTTCCCGGCCAGCCTGGTCTACAGAGAGAGTTCCAGGACAGCCAGGGCTACACAGAGAAACCCTGTCTCGGAAACAAACAAGAAAAACAATTAGAAAGAAAGAAGGAAGAAAAGATCCCAGTAGCATGGGTACAGGGAGGGGTAATAATGGATGATGGACCCAGTAATGGGGTCAGCAATAGCATAGTGAAAGTGGACGCTCTGGGCAGGAACAGTCAACATTACCTGTGGTTACTTGACTTAGTGGAGCCTGGAACTGGGAGAGAGGAATTTGGACGCTCCCCAGGCCTGGCATCTAGTAGATAGGGGTGCCAGTCCTCAGGGAGTGTTTGCGGGGAAGGTTGTTATGTTTGGATGCTAGAGAACCACGGAACAGACAAGGCAGATGTGACTAGGCAATGGGTCTCCATGTTTAGTCATTGAAGCTCTGGGCTTAGAAGAGACTAGTTGAAGAGAGACCAAAAGGCTTAGGGCTAAATCCTGGCTCAGCCCCGATTCCAGCCACACACCCTTATCTGTACACACAATAGTGCGCCACACCCCAGCCACCCTCACACACCCTGCTGCCTGTCAGCTCACTAGATAGGGCAAAGGGCAGGAAGTAGCCCCACTGAGTTGGCCTGGCAAAAAAGGAGGTGGGCAGAACCATGGGTCTTTCCCCATCATGGGATGGCTAAGTGTGGGGATTACTTCTGAAAGGAAACTGTACCTTGCGGTGGGTATAGGACAGAGGATCCCTGCCAGCCATGGCTTCTCCCTTTCTGCCTCACAGACTCTGAGGGCCTGGGCATCAGCATCATTGGCATGGGGGCCGGAGCCGACATGGGCCTGGAGAAGCTGGGCATCTTCGTCAAGACCGTGACTGAGGGTGGCGCAGCCCATCGGGATGGCAGGTACCACCCTCATTCTGCATCCTTCCTCAAGTCTCTTTTAGCAGTCATCACCTTGGGGGGGCAACCTCGAGGAAGCCTGCGTGTGTTACGTGTGTCTTTGGATATTCAAGGAGCACTGCTGTGCAGGTGCTGTGCTAGGCTTTGGGGTGACAGCCATGAGCAGATGGAAAGCCCTCCCTGGGGCCTGCACATTCTGTGGGGGAGGGGTGTGAAGCTAGGCTGTACCTAGTACCGTGTGTACTGGCCTAGGGTGTGTGTTGGCTCTGGTAGGAAGAACACGGGCTGTGTGTCTGGAATAAGGCTTCGCATTTCTTTCCTTTAACACATACTAAGGGCCTGACTCTCGCTGGGTTGGTGCCAGGCTCTGGCAGTCAGTGTAGAAGGCCTTGCCCTCAGAAAACAAGCAGCGTAATAAAGTAGACAGATACCAGACAGAACAAACCAACTGGCTGAATAGGGAAGAATATATGAAAGGCGCAAAGTAGGAGGGCCTGGCCGCTCTGACGGGCCGGCTTCGTAGAGGAAGTGATTGATATTGAAAATGAGAGCCGAAGGCCAAGCAGGAACTAGCAAGACCAAGTGAGTATATAAAAGGTTCCTTGTAGCCAAGTATAGTGGTGCACGCCTTTAATCCCAGCACTTGGGAGGCAGAGGCAGGTGGATCTCTGTGAGTTTGAGGCCAGCCTGGTCTACATAATGAGTTCCAGGACAGCCAGGGCCACATAGTGAGATCCTGTCTTACAGAAACAAAAACAAATATAAAAGGTTCCTTGTAAACTCAGGGTCTCATGCATGCAAGACCAGCACTCTGCCAACTGAGCTACATCCCCAGCCTGAGGAGAAGGGGTTCTAAGTCTGGAAACCAGCGGCAGGAATGGAGATAGCCAGGGATCCAGGTATGGATAGGATTAGGCTAGTTATGGCTCCCTGTCCTGGGGCTGAAGTTGCTTGTTGTATGTGCATAGGTGTGTGCCTGTGTGGAATATCTATGATCAGAGGATTGGCATTCTCTGAAGGATCATGAAGGGCACAAGAGCTCTGGCATCCATGCCCCTCTCTGCCAGATTTTCTGTTGTGTGTCTTGCAGGGGGGAGGAAGTGGGAAATGCTGCAAGGCTTTCCCTCAGGAAAGCTGTGAAGAGTTGACACCCACACCCCCTCCAGTGACAGATGAGTGCTGAGGGCTGGGTTACTGTAGGGTCATGTTCGTAGAGTCATGGGTGCCCGACTCAGAGGACTTTTGCCTGCCATGGCCTGGGTGGCACGGGGACAATAGGAACAGAAAGGATGGCATCCTTCCTGGCATTTACCTCCCCTCCCTTTCCAGAGCTTGGCCATGGTTGCTCGCCTATTTGTTAGTAAAGCAGGAGTGTGAGCATCATGGGGTAGTGCCCACGTGAGAATGTGGGCTATACGGGAGAAAACTGTTTCCATCAGGCATTCTCTCTGTTTCTACCTGAAGCCCTGAGAAGCCAAGACCTCCCAGGAGATGGAAGTGGAAGAAGGAGGTGCCCAAGTCTTCCCCCATCTTTGGCATCCCCTCCCAGGCTAGGCCACTGCCCCATCTTCCTCTTCCATGTGGGGAGCCAGGACACCCCCACAGCTGAATTGTGTTGGAAGTGTGCAGCTTTGTGGGTGTGGATTGGTGTGTGAGCATGAGAGGGGCATGCTTGGGTCTTAGGCATTTGGGAGGACACGGCGGGGCGGGGGGGGGGGGGGGGGGTGGCACACGGGCGTGTGTAGAAATGAGCCCTGAGCATGTCACAGCACCCTGTTGAGTGTGACTGAAGAGACAATGATGTGGTTACAGGAAGTGTGCCTGCCACCTTTTCTGGTCCTGGCTAACTGCGGCTGTGTTGTCCGACTGCTGTTGTGAGGGCCAGCCTCCAGCAGCTCAGGAGTGGAGGAGGAGCCACAGAGTCAGCGGACTAACCACTCAATTGACTTTCCTATCTGAGGGAGAGTGAAACTTAATTCTCTGGGGCTGGTGGAAAAGGGAAACACACACACACACACACCCCTTTAGGGTCTTTCTATCATCTCTCTCTCATCTTTTTATTTCTTTCTTTAACCTCTATCCAGATGTATCCCTTCTGTCTCTCTCTCTTTTTTTTTTTTTTAAACTGTGGACATTTCTTTTTTTCTTTTTAAAGATTTATTTGTTTGTTTGTTTGTTTGTTTGTTTGTTTTGTATACAATGTTCTGTCTTCATGTATGCTTGCAGGCCAGAAGAGGGCACCAGATCTCATTACAGATGGTTGTGAGCCACCATGTGGTTTCTGGGAATTGAACTCAGGTCCTCTGGAAGAGCAGCCAGTGCTCTTAACCTCTGAGCCATCTCTCCAGCCCCCTTCTGTCTCTCTTGATGTCTTCCTTTTAACTAACTTATTTTTTTCCCTTACAGCTTATATACCCCATCAGAATCTTTCAAGCATTATAACATTACAAATGTGCTTACATTCTATTTTTTAAGTGAATGATTACAATGAATACAAGTAAATGCTGTGGAATAACCCTTCTTAAAGCCATGAGCCATGCGGCAAAGTGTAGATTAATAGAAATGGGTTAATTTAATTTGTGAGAGCTAGTTAATAATAAGCCTGAGCTATTATTGGCCAAGCATATATACGTAATGTAAGCCTCAGTGTGGTAATTTGGAAACGGCTGCTGGGATGGGAAAACTCTGCCTACAAGTAAAAAAAAAAAAACACCACGTTTCCCATTTCCCTTACATGATTAAACATTTCATGTATTACAGGTGAAAAACAAATTATTTTCAATAACCCACATACATTCATGTCCAAGCAACTTGTTATAAATTAACAGAGTGTAAGCAAGCGAGGTATTTTTCTCAGCCAGTTCCTTTATTGGCAGGCTATATTTTGCAGTTTACAAGGAAAGGATCAATCATCTTATTATTTATCTTAAAAGATAATCTTATAAAAAATCTTGAATCACACAAATCTAAACTTTTACATATGAAAACAAAGTCAGCTCTACTTTTAGTCCTCAGGGTACGTGCCCATTTGTCAACAGTTTTTTCTATCAGGAAGCTGAGGGCAGAAATGGGTACAAGGAATTAATCATCACCTTTGATCACCAACCCATCCTAGCAAGAAAGGCACGTCAGCTAATAATAACTAGGCTGTTTTTGTTCTTGTTTCTTGACATCACCGTTTCCCTCACTCAACTAAGTGCCTTTCTAAACTTTACATTGTTCCCCAAGATTTTCTACCTCAAAGCCATTAACCAAAACACCTTAACCTAACCTTACTAGCAATTCTACATGTCTAAATTATTTCTAAGGGTGGGGGTTGAATCATTAATCTGCTCCAGCAGCAATTTTTGGAAAAAGTCAATCACTATTATTTATTGTAAGTACCAGTAACACTGCCCAGTGAGGGGCTAGAAGCCCCCTGAGAGTTTTCAGATAAACCCATAGATGATGAGGGATGTGGTGACCCTGACAGAACAGTCAGAGCTGTGTTCAATAACAGCACGAGGTCCTCAGGACAGGTAGTCTTCAGGGATTTGCCTCCCCAAGGCTCACTCAGGCGTGGCTTTGCCAACCCCCCGGCCCTGTTCCATGAGTTCCAATGCTGCCTGTTGGTCGCCTCGCGTGGCCCCAGACACCTGGCGCTCTCTGTCCTCACATATTTTATGCCAGACCTGTATGCCAGACTGAGCCTTGAGTTTCGGATTGGAAGAGTCCACCCTTAACCCACCTCCTGTTCCTGTCCTGACACCCTAACAAATGTCACTTCCTCTAGGATCCAAGTAAACGATCTACTGGTGGAGGTGGATGGAACAAGCCTGGTGGGAGTGACCCAGAGCTTCGCAGCCTCTGTCCTCAGGAACACCAAGGGCCGAGTGCGGTGAGAGCCAAGAGAGGGGACCGGCAGGAAGCTAGTCCCCTCGTGGCGCCAGTTCCCTGCCAGAGGGACTTAGACTTGCAGCCCCCGCCCCAGGCCTGCCTTCCCGTCCCTGGATCCCTGGCTCCTGCTCACCACTGGGACTCAGGCTTCCATGCTCATGTCCCTCCATGCTCTTCTCTGGGCTTATTCTCCTTCCCTGCCAACCAAACTAGGTTCCCCCACCTAGAGCTTCCTCTTCCCTCCGGGTCCACGCCATGTCCTGTTGGTAAGGCTGCTCCATTGGGTTGAATAGAAGTTTGTGTGCACCTCTGGCAGGACTCCTGGGGATCACTCTCTGCCCCCTGTCTAGAGGGGTGCTGCCCCCAGGAAAGGGTGCTGGAGAGTAACAGGATGTGGGTGCCTGGGGGAGGAGGAGCTGGTGCCTGGAAGTCCCACTGTTTCCTCTCCATGCTAATCTGCGACTGCCATCATCCTGCCCCTTCCTGACCAGGGGCTTGGAGCACACCCAAGACACACCTCTCTGGTCGAGTCCCCATCCCCTAGGATGGGTCATTTTGGCCACTCCCCTGCTTTGCTTTGTGTTTTTTCTCTTCGGTGGGAAATGCTCCTATGCTGAGAGCTCCTGAGCTCAAGTTCCCCTGTAGCCCAGCCCAAAGTTTGGCTGACATCCCCTTCCCAAAAGTGGCCGGGAAGGCTAGCCAGTCTTCCTGCCTCTTCTGGTAGGCAGCCCTGGGAGAGCCCCAGCTCCCCCATTCATTATTAATTCCACAGCTTCTGGACTCCGGCTCTCACTTCACCTCCCCTGGGAGGGCCTAGGTTGGGAGGGAGGGAGGGAACACCACCAGGAGGGCAGTGGCATGCCCAGCTGTAGACAGGCTGGGATGACGCCAGGATAACAGATTACTCTGGTGTCCCTGCAGGTTCATGATTGGCCGGGAGCGGCCTGGGGAACAGAGCGAAGTGGCCCAGCTAATTCAGCAGACCTTGGAGCAGGAGAGATGGCAGCGGGAGATGATGGAGCAGAGATACGCCCAGTATGGGGAGGAGGATGAAGAGGTAGGGACTCTGCATGATTGCCCTCTGGTGGCCAGATGAAGCAGTGCAGTCATTGGCCTCAACTCCTTTTTCCAGGCCTGTTAAAGAAACTCAAACCCCAGGGGAGCTTATGGTCTGAGAGAGAAGCAGACCCTCCCCTCAGAGGACCCCCTGGTCAAACGGAGGAGTCCCACTCTCTGTCTTCAGAGGGTCTCCCTGTAACTAGAAGGAAAACACAGTCCCCTCTGAGTCCTTATTCTGGGAGCAGGGTAGAGCCCCTAATCGAGGGAACCTGATCGCGAGAGAGGGTTGGGTCCTCAAGGAAGCTATGTTATGGGGAAAACAGTACAGGAAGTTTCTTCCGAGTCTTGCAGTTTGCCTATCCTAGCCATGGAGACTCCCCTGGCTAGCCCCCAGTCTGACATGAGCATCCTGCTGCTGGTCTCGGGCCTGGCAGCAGGGTTGCCGAGGGAGGTGAAGTAAACGGGTCCACATTGCCTGCATCCCTCCACAGACAGGAGAGTACGCCACTGATGAAGATGAAGAACTGAGCCCCACGTTCCCAGGGGGCGAGATGGCCATCGAGGTGTTCGAACTAGCAGAGAATGAGGACGCGCTGTCCCCTGTGGAGATGGAGCCGGAGAAGCTGGTGCACAAGTTCAAGGAGGTTGGAGGAAGGGCCCTGGGCGGTGGGTGAAGGCAGGCGGGGAGCTGGCCCTAAGGGGCTGAGTGCCACCCTGTGTCTGCAGCTCCAGATCAAGCATGCTGTCACTGAAGCGGAAATCCAGCAGCTGAAGCGGAAGGTGAGGGTGTGCATGTACATGTGCGTGTGGGTGCATGTTGAAGAGCTGGGCTGAGGGCTGGAGAGAGAAGCCCTGCCTTCACACAGGGACTGACACACACACACACACACACACACACACACACACACACACACAACATTCCACCGTGGGCTACTGTGAGGCCAGGGATATCAGGATTAAGATCCCAAGCTCTGGCCCATCTGTTCCCCTGTTCATTAACTGGGTCTCCATCCCATCATATGTAAGGTGAGGTATGAAAGCACTGCCAGCATCATAGAGAGAAACCGGTGAGCTGCTACATGGACATCTGCAGCAGATACAGGAAGTCTGTAGCCTGGTCCAGGGTCGGTGCTCAGTCAGAAGTCAGAGTGTCAGCAAGTCCGTGGAGATAAACCAACTCTCATTGTTGGCGTCCGTGTTTACTGTTCAGCACTCATCCACTCTGCACAGGCCTAGGGATAAGAGAGAGGCTTTTTGACTACCTAAAGTACACAGAGGTACACAGAGTGACGCATACCAGCCTGAATCCCCAGACCCATTCATCCAGACCCCTGCACCCTCCTGTCTGCACAGACATTTTTTTCATATACCTGTGACTGATTGGCCTGAATAGGTAGATAGATCCACACTGCCCCTGAGGTCACAGAAACGCATGGACATGACCCACCATTCAGGCTGCCAGGCCTAGGAAGAGTGTCAGGGGACATGCACATTGTCACCTGGGCCAGCAGCACCAGCTGGTGACACACATGGCTGCTGTACATGCCTACCAGATGCTTTCAAGCACACTGGGTACCCACACACTCCCAGGCGTTGGAGACACACAGACTCTCTATTGAAGGAGTCCCAACTCCCACAGGGTTTCCAGGGTAGTGGGAGAAAAACCGATCCCTGGGGGCCAAGAAGATGCAGCGCAACAGGGATGTGTGTGTTCTCTCCCACATGGATGGAGGAGGGCAGGGAATGGGTGCCCAGGAGGGAGATTTCAGCTGCCTTTGAGAGGAGGCCTGCCAGGGTATGGCAGGTGTTCCTGTGGGGAGAAGGCAGGGGCAGCTGGGTGGTGGGAAAGCTAGAAATGGCATTGTATAGACCTCAGCCCTCCAAGAGCTGTATGTAGCCTTGGTTCTACGGGCACGGAGCTGTGGCCCCTAGAGTTTTTTTGGAAGTTCACCACCTAGGAAATGGGGGTGGGGGGCAGGGCTCAAGGGTAAGAAGGACTTGGATATGGGCAAACTGGTTAGAAGCCTAGGCAGAGCCTGACAGGGTGAGTCAGAGTACAGGCCAAGGGTGGAAGGGAAGTAAGTGAGGCTACATTTTTGAGGGTGTTTTCAGGGCATGAAGCAGAGGGTGGGTCACAGGTGGTTTCAGGCTCAGGAAGCAAAGAGGCATTCAATGGACAGACACCTGGGGTAGCTTCTGGACAGCTAATGCCACTTCAGGCACAGTGTTGAGCAAATTCAGAGCTGATTCTTGTCCTTGTGCGTCTTAAAGAGTCGGCACACCACTGACTGCTGTTACTACCTGATAGGCTCTGTGGAGCAGGGTTACTGAGCCCCTAGAGCAGGAAGAACCCCATCCAGTTGGAAGGAGGGTGCTGCCCTGCTGAAGTCACAGCAGGCTTTTTCTGGGAAAATGATACACAGCAAGAGTACTGAGGAAGGGTAGATGGGGCATTCCTAGCAGAGGGAACAGTACCCGCAAAGACCCTGTGGCAAGTCCCAGGGTCTGCAGGAAGGCCTGAGTTATCGAAGCTTAGAAAGCATGTGAGGTGTTTGCAGTGGGTAAGAAAAAAAGGACAACCAGGAACTGGAAACTGAGTCCTGGGACTGCCGTGAGGCGGTGACACCTTCTCCCAGGCAAACAAGCCAGGAAAGTTGGCTTTGGATGGGGGAGGGTCCCATTGAGGGCCCGGTACCTGTGAAAAGCTGGGAGGTAGGGCTGGAAGTTAGGTGCAAGATCTGGCCGGAGCTAGGGATTTGGGGCTCTGTGCACAGCGGTGGTGTGGGAGGTGGGGCCTTGCCTTGAGGAATGGTAAGGAGAGAAGAATGCAGACCAGTTACCTGAGAGCTGGAGAGGGGCTGGATCGTTCAAGAATCTCCAGGGATAGGGGCTGGTCAGCATGCCAGGGCTGCAGAGGGTGCAGACCTGGTGGTGACTGCTTCATATCGATCATCTCACTAGCCCTGAGGCATGTCACTCCCATCTTCTGGGTAAGGCAGAAGTTGCTAATGAGTGACTCCTGGGTGCCTGCTACCCCCTGGGAGAACTCTGAGGTCAGCCTCAGAGAGTTAGTAGTTGGGGGGCCAGTAGATTCCACAGGTGCAGGGATTGCTGGAGACTGTTGGCTCCACGGCTCACTCTGGTCGCCTTTAACCCAGGGCTGCTCTTTGCTCATAGTTGCAGAGTCTGGAGCAGGAGAAAGGGCGCTGGCGGGTGGAGAAGGCCCAGCTGGAGCAGAGTGTGGAGGAGAACAAGGAGCGGATGGAGAAGTTGGAGGGCTACTGGGGTGAGGCCCAGAGCCTGTGCCAGGCCGTGGACGAGCACCTGCGGGAGACTCAGGCTCAGTATCAGGCCCTGGAGCGCAAGTACAGCAAAGCCAAACGTCTCATCAAGGACTACCAGCAAAAGTATGTGTGAGGAGCTTTGCATCTGGGCCCAGGCAGGCTGGAGAGGCCCTTCAGTGGTAGTCCCCACCCCAGCCTTCCTCCAGCTGAGTAGGGAGACAAGGAGTACAGAAGTTAGAGGGCACCATGGTGGGGTGGGGTACCTGAGCTGGAATGGCTGAATACCAGACCCAGGCCCTAGTGACCTTGGGAAAACCTCCTTCTCCCTGGACCGAAGCCACACCATAAACCCTAACCCACCATCTGTTCCTCGCCTGTCTCCAGGGAGATCGAGTTCCTGAAAAAGGAGACTGCCCAGCGTCGGGTACTGGAAGAGTCAGAGCTAGCAAGGAAGGAGGAAATGGACAAGCTTCTGGACAAGGTAGAGCCTGGGTGCCCTGAGCAGCCTCCAGAGGGAGCAGCATAGAAGTCAGAATCAAAGAAGGCCACTCTGTAGTTGTTTGGGAAGGACTGAGTTGCTGGCCACCGAGCTGAGGGTCAGAGCTGGGGGGTGGGGGCAGGGTCCACGCTCAGTGACCAAGCCTGATACCCCCGTCTTTGTTTTCTAGATCTCAGAACTGGAAGGAAACCTGCAAACACTGAGGAATTCCAATTCTACTTAACGGGAGTCACTCCTTGACTGGACAATAATAATCCCCTCCCATTATCCTCACCCCCCCCCCTGTCCTCAATCCCCACCCCTCCCCTACCAGCCTGGGGACAGGTGCCCCGACTTCCCCCACTCCTCCACCCCATCTCCCCCAGCTTCAGGGACCAGAGGGCCCATACTACAGGCCCCTTTAGGGTGGCCCGGGCAGACAGTGGTGGCTGGAAGAGTGGCCTCCTTGTTCTATGGGGCTGAGGTACAGAGGCCGAGTGAGAGAAGCTGACCTGGGTGGTGGATGGACACAAGGACCTGCAGACCAAACTGCCAGACTTTACAACCTCCAGCCTGTGTCTCTGGACCGGAGTGGAGCTGGGGCTGTCCCAGCATCTCACCACTTGGAGGCTGCTCCCTGCCCACCGGGTCCATGTGGCCCCTGGGCCTCTTGACTTGAGA
The DNA here is from genome assembly GCA_902168425.1 of Peromyscus attwateri. Classification (NCBI taxonomy): domain Eukaryota; kingdom Metazoa; phylum Chordata; class Mammalia; order Rodentia; family Cricetidae; genus Peromyscus; species Peromyscus attwateri. The sequence continues at coordinate 28,198 of CABHPP010140839.1, read as the reverse complement.
TTCTACTTTCTTGGCCCATTCCTCTTCCCCGCCATTTGTGCTGTCTGTTGCATTCTGGCCTCCTGCTTGGAGGGGTTGCCTCAACATCTCCCACCCCTGCTCCCCATCCCAGGAGGGATAGAGCCCACCCTTGAGCCAGAGGCTGGGCCTGGGCCTGCACTGATTTCTCACGTATCCTTGGTGGGGTGCGGGGAGAGCCAGAGTGGGGAAGAGGATGAGTCCGAAACACCTGGAATCCGGCCCCCCTTTCCTAGGAAGGGCAACGGCCCCCCACTTCTCCTTGTGCCTCCCCTCTCCCAGGTGCCAAATAGCCATAGCCTCCTCCTGGAACTGTCCTGAGGCCACGCTGGGGTTCAGGGTTCCTTGGTCTAGCCTAGGAATGCCAGGAGGGAGGGAGGTCAGCTTAGGTGGTGTGCCGGCAGAGCTCTCACTGGGGGGAGCTAGGCCCAGCCCAGGGCCACACCTGGAAGCCTTGTTTTACCATCAAAGAGACTCAGCCTCCCCTCCTCCCCTTCCCCACTGTTTTCCAATGTTTTCACTGGAGGGCAAAATTTTACTAATCTTTTTGGAGACCAGGGCTGCTTGCCGTCAGCCTGCTTTCTAAGTGAAATTGACTCAGTTTCCCCACTTTGACCCCAAATTGGGGCTTGGACCAAGGGAGGTGAGACCCCCTCAGGTACCCTCCCCTTTCAAAATCCATCTCATTTTGCCACTTCCACAACCCCTGCCCCAAGCCTAGGTTTCTGTTCGGTTTTTTGTTTTTAAACAACCCTGTTCTGTCCTTTTTGGCTTCTCCTAGACCCCTGTAAATAGACCATACCATCAATCAGTATTTCTTGCCCCTCTCCCGCCCCTAGACGTTGCCCCACTCCCCGGAAAGAGCTGGCTGTCACAGTGCCCGGCCCCTGCACTTCACCTAGGCAGATGGAGGGGGCGGAGCCGGGTGGGCGGGTCCTCGATGTACTTCCGGTTTTGACCGGCAGCGCTCTTGTCCCGCCCTTGGAGGACCCCGTCTCTGTATATAATATATATATGTATGTATTGTTCCTGGTTTTGTACGGACCATGCCCTCTGTCAGGTCGTCCCCATAAAAGCAGCCCCCAGAGCCTTACTGCCTGGTTTCTTATGCGCTGAAAGGGGGAGAGGGAGGGATACTAGAAGTTCCCCACCTTTTTCTAGTTTTGCCTAGGACCTAGAGATGATCTCAATGCCAGTTCAGTTCTCCAACCCCAGTCTCAGCAAACTCACTTGCCACCACTGCCCAGCTTTCGTGGGGTCTCTAGACAGTTTTCCAGGTCTCCCTTTCACAAAGTCTTTCGAGCAAGCCAGAAGATGGACTGAAAAAACAACTCCTCTCCCCTGAGAACTGAGCAGTCTGCAAGACCCCAGAGGTCTCCTGTGAAGTACCAGGAGGACCAAAGATTTCTTAGGGTGACCTAGGAGATAGCTTTCAGAGCATTGTTGTCCCCAAGGTCACAGAGAATGTTCTTTGGCCCTCCTGGGCTGGCTTGAGAGGCATCGTATAGTCCTACTGCCCAATTAGCTAGGTCCCAGTTTCAGGGATGAGTTTTGGTGAGTCCCAGGAGAGAATGTAATGGGCCCTGGAGTATACAGCACAGCCTTTTCTTGTCCAGGGGCTGGGAGGCAATCTTGTGCTTTAGTAGCTTGGACCCCGGGCGAGTCTCATCTTCCCTTCTTCCGATAAGAAACAAAAGTCCCAATCTCCAGATCACTTTGCTTAGCCCCTGACAACACCAGAGATGAGTAGTCTCCACAAGAACTCCACTAACAGCCCCTGAGGTAGCCTCTCCCTAGAGGGTAGTTCTGTCATAGAACTTGTTCCTGTCAAGCCAAATAGCGGCTTCTTGTTAACTACCCTCAAAACTGGTTCTGCACCTCAGGGCCATGTAAGTCCTGCCCAGCTCTGACACCTCACAGTCATCAGGGAACTAGCAATGGCGGTGGCCACTCAGGACATTCCCTCTCATCGGGCCATCCTTGGAACATTGGGAGCCCTTGGGGATGCTGCAGGTAGATGCAGGCGGGGTTGACTTCCATAAGAGATCTCAGGTCATCATGACTAGGTTAGATCATCATCCCTGAACCAGAATCCTACCAAGTCCCCCCCCCCTCAGGAAACCTTGCCAAGAAATGAAGCAGCTGGGCTTACTGGGTGGGAGGGACAGATGGGTTTGTGATTAGATCTGGTCTGACAGGCCATGTGTCTAAAGGGGAAGACCTGTGGCCCGTACCTGCCCTGTGTACTTACTATGTGAGGAGGGGACCTCTCCTAGGTGTTCAAGGGATGGTTAAATAGCACTTCATGTTTGAGTGTGTCGTATGGCTGGGGACCTTGTGTACGGCTTTTCTGGGGGTTTGTCAGGCCTGAGCTGTGACTTACACATGAAATAAGTCCATTTGGGGGACTGTCAAGTGGTGTGCGCAGATGGTGATGTTTGTCCTCTTAACTCTCCCAACTCATCCACTCCCATCATCTATTGAGTCGTGGGAATTTGAGCAGATCTGTCACCACCCCAACATTTGCTGCAGAGGAGGGATATCAAATGGATTTTCCCAGATCCCAGCACCTTAGGCCTGAGTAGGAAAAGGGTCCCATTCTAGCACTGAGACACACACACCTCCTATAAAGACCCTAGAGCAGCAGTTCTCAACCTGTGGGTCGTGACCCTTTTGGGGGTCAGACAACCCTTTCACAGGGGTCACCTAAGGCCATCAGAAAAAAAACATTTACAATTCATAACAGTAACAAAATTACAGTTATGAAGTAGCAACAAAAATAATTGTATGGTTGGAGGTCACCCCAACATGAGGGACTGTATTAAAGGGTCTCAGCATTAGGGAGGTTGAGAACCGCTGTCCTAGAGTCTGCCTGCACAGAGACATTTCCTCCACGTGAATCTACAGTCTAACCAGACTTTCAGCAGAATTCGAAAATACCCAGAGGTCCTCCAGCTCTGAGATGCTCTGAGCTCCACTGATACGTCCTCCCTCAGTTCTAGGGAACTCTTGGCTCACCATGCTGCTGCCCACCCTTGGCAGTCCTCCATTCCCATGAGCCATCAGGCGTTCTCTAACTCTCCGGACTGCACAGCTCGCACTAAATGCCTCCTCCAAAGTCATCACTTGCTCCTGAGCAAACCATTTTCTATCTGAGTCTCTGGCCTGTGTATCTTAGAGGATAAGAGAAGCCCCTACCTTACGTTTATTGGGAGGGTGATGTTAAAGAAGTTGAGAAATACGCCTGGTACTTGGTACCTGGTACCAAGTATGCCCTAAGTCTTGCTGCATGGTAGGTAGCTGGTGATCACACCCACCGCCACCACCACCACTGACCTGCCACCATCTCAGGCTCACCAGGTCTAAGTCTGAGCTCATCCACCCCACCCCCTTACCCCCTAGCTCCAGAACTGCCAGGCCCCCGGCCAAGACCCACAGCCATCCTAGACCCCGCCTTCTCTCAATTCTTTGTCCAGCCGGCTCCAAACCCTGTCTGTGTCTTCAATTCTACAGTCAGAATTGCTCTCAGCTTGATCTTTAATCTTCATGCCCACTGCTGTCATCTTCCAGCAATCCCTTGAGGCCGGCGCCAGACTTCCGGCTGCCCCCTGCCGTCCATTCTCCACTGGGGTGCCCAACGAATTTTCCTAAAATGCATGTTGAAGCTCCTCCCTCCTAGGTTAGCCTTTTTGGGGGGTGGGGGGCGGGGTGGGTAGCTGAATGAATCAGCCCTCCAGCTCCAGCTCATTTTCCCCGCTGGTCCATCCACCCAGCAATGTTCATGAGCAAGTCTCCCGTAGCCTGGCCTGCAGTAGCCACACACCTCTAGGAATCCTCCCTGTGCCCTACTCCAGTGCCTCGGGTGCACGCCCCCTCCAGAACTTGAAGTGTCTTTTTCGTTCCGGCACCCACAGCTTTCAGTCTTGGGAAATCCCACTCGGCTGAACCCCGACAGCACTGGACCAGGTCTGTTCTGTTCCACAGTGGTCCCCCTCCAGCTTCCGCGCCCAGGCTGGCTGCTCAGCGGATGCTTGTTGAATAAAAGAACGAGAGAATTAGCAGCCCTCACAGACCCTGCAGAGGAGGCGGAAAGCCCCGTGCCTCCCGAAGCGGACCGCCCCCACCCCCCCACCTCCCCCCACCCCTCCCACCCCTGTCGCTTCGCTGCCACTCGCCCGCTCCTAGCGCGCAGACTCCCTAGCGCCGCGTCTCCGCCGGTCCAAGAAGTAGCAGCGCAATTGGGATCCCGGGCCCCGCCGCGGGCACCCGCCGCCTCCTCCCCGCGGTCCTTGCGGCCTCCGCCCCGCCCGCCCGCCCGCCGCCTCCTCCTCCCTCCCTCCCTCCCTCCCGCTCTTTGTCTCCGGGGCGACCGGCATCCCCACAAGCGCCCCCCGCATTGCCTTATCCCAGGCGACCCCCACGGACCTAGCCACCGCGACGCTGCCCAAATCCGCCTGTGGCTCGAGGGTCCTAGATCCGCGGGGCTTGGCGGGGGCGGGGCGGGAGGTGGCTCTCTGGCTCTCAGGAGCTCTCTCTCTCTCTCTCTCTCTCTCTCTCTCTCTCTCTCTCTCTCTCTCACACACACACACACACACACACACACACACACACGCACACACACACACGTACACGCACGCACACACGGAACATCCTCCCGCCGTCAGGTTTCCCCGTCCAGCCCCGCCCGCGCCTCCTGCTTCCCGCAGACCTTTCTCCCTGCATCCCTACACACCTCGCCCCTCCATTCTTTCCGGCTCTGGGACCCTCCCCTCCGATCCCCCCCCCCAACACTCTGGGATGGAGCGACTCCAGCCCGCCCGGAGCCCCCCGCGGCCGGGGTGAAAGTCCTCCGCCCCTCTCCCGCCCGGTACTCGCCTCGAGCACCATGGGCCTGAGGGGTTCCCGGGGCGCTGGACGCTGAAAATGACGGATGCTGGAGGTGAGGGGCCGGGACCCCTAGGGTGGAAGGGGAAGCGGGGCCAGAGACTACTGGACTCAAGGTGAGACCCCCGCAGTGTGGCTAAATGAATATAAGCCACAAGGGCCTTTCTTCCTCTATCCCTAGGGAGACCTCACTGGACGGGGAGCTGGGCTGTCGGGAGGAAACTGAAATAGGATTTGTGTCCCTAATCCCCTTCCTCCTGCCTGAGGAAATTAATTTTAAAAAAGAAAAGAAAGAGAAAAAGAAAGAGAAACTGGTGTGGGGGCAGGGGGAGAGGCCTTAACTCCTTCCTACCCGGGCAGTTGGGCCGGTGGGTTGGAGAAACTGCTCTACCCTCTGGGATTAGGGAGAGGGGACTCTGTGATTGGAGTAGGTGCCCTGTCCCCCAACCCCATCTTCCGTGGCGCTTTGATGGGTTGTCAAACTCCTGCGGACTGCTCCAAGCCTGGGGCTGGCTGATGGCTGGTGCCATGGGAGGGGCACGGCCTCCTTGGCTCTACAACTGCTTCCCCCATGCCAGCCTGCCGGTCACCCACTTCTGCGACTTGTCAGCTGCCTCTCTCCCTCCGTCTCCCTTTCCCTCTCCCCCTCTGCCCTCTCTTCTACTTGGGCCCCCTTCTCCACTCTGGCTTGTGGGGCAGGTGTTCTGTTCTTCTTTCACCCCATGGTGGGGCCTCGGGCTGCCCAGCTGCTTTTCCTGAGCCTCCTGGGTCTGCTCTTTCTTGATCTTTCTTCTCAGCTCCCTGTGGACTGTCAGTCTCTACCTCTGGGTCCGCAAGTTGCTCCTTCTGTTCCATTCCCAGGTTGTATACCTTTTGTTTTGCTTCTCCTTCCCCTGGGCTCCCGGTGGCTTGGAAATCACCTGCCTTTCCTTTTCCCAGAGAAAGGTCAGAGGTCACTAAGGGTCCTCTAGGAACTGGTAGCTGTTGGTGACAAGGAACCCAAAGGTTGTCCAAGGGAACAGGTTCGTTTCCACCCTTGTGTAGTTGAACACCTGTGAGTGAGAGGGTGTGTGTTGGAGTGAGAGGCTGGGTGAGGCTGGGTATCTAATTTTCCAAGGCTGGGTTTTGGGTGGCTGGGGCAGGTGATCTCCCGGGTATTCCGCTTCCATGGAATTTCGCATGGGATAGTGCAGAAAGCTCCCCCTCCCCCGCTACAGTTATAGGAGCTGGCCATTAAAGACAGAGATAAAGGAAGCAGTTTGTGCTGAATCAGGATGGGCTGAGAGTCTGAGCTGGAGGCCCCAGTCCACCCAAAGGGGCTAAAGCAGTCCTCGGTGCACATCAGGAGCTCACCCCTGGACTGGAGCCTTCAATAAAGAACATGGGCTGGCCTTCTCTGTGTTCTCTGCAGAGAGCAGCCATTCTGGTGGAGAAGCAGCTCCTATCCTGAGTCTCTAGTCTGAGAGGAAAGTACATGGCTCATCTGAGAAGGAGGGATAAGACCCAAGCAGGAAACCAGTAAAGTATGAAAAGGTCTCCATTCCTCAGGAATTGGGGAAGTGGCTTTCAAACAGTGTAGACAAATGGGGGTTGAGGGGTGGGGAGCCCAACCTAAGACAACAGTCTGGAGAAGGGACAGCTGGACCCTAGTCAGAGCAGGCTTTGTGACCCAATGAAGAGATAGAGTTTATGTTGAGGGACAACCTATGTTCTCATCTGGCCTCCTGGGCCAGGTAGGAATATTCCAGATCTTGGCTACTAGTTCTCAGAGTTCAAGAATGGCAAAGGGGTCCTTGCTGAGCCATTGCTGACCTCTCCCATATGGCATGTTTTGGCCCAGCTCCAAGCATCCCGGAAGCCTAGTGGAGGTAGTTTTAATGCTTGCCTTAATCCTAGCCAGTGCAGACCAGCTCCCCTCCCCTCTACCCCAGCCCTCCCCCAAGAGTATCCTCATGAGCGATACTGAAACTGCAGATCATGCCTCTAGGATAGAGCTGGGAAGCAGCAGACTGGGTCAACGTCTGCTTCTGAGCTATTGCATATTAAGGTTCACCTATAAAGTGGGGGATACCAAGATGGCAAGCCAAGCCCAGTAACTCATAGAGACGTGATGTCTGTGAAGTGCTGACGTGATAGGAGAGCTGGAGGGCATATGGTCCAGTCCAGTGAGACCAAAGGATTCAAAATAACTGGAGATTGTGTCTCAGCCTGTAGCTGGAGTTTTCTCCAGTCCTGCCCCGCCCACCGTCAGGACAAATCTCTCTCACCCACCAGTCCCACAGCCGCTCAGACCCAACCAAGTAAACACACAGAGACTTATATTGCTTACAAACTGTATGGCCGTGGCAGGCTTCTTGCTAACTGTTCTTATATCTTAAATTAACCCATTTCTATTAATCTATAAGCTGCCACGTGGCTCGTGGCTTACCAGTATCTTAACATGTTGCTTCTCATCACAGTGGCTGGCAGTGTCTGTCTGCCTCAGCCTTCCACTTCCCAGAATTCTCTTCTCTGCTTGTCCCGCCTATACTTCCTGCCTGGCTACTGGCCAATCAGCATTTTATTTATACAGAGCGATATCCACAGCACCAGCCATTCAATGTCTCCCTGCCCTGAGCCATCAGTGGCCCTGAGCTACCTCCCTCCCCTTCTCTCTCCTTTCCTCCCTCCACCCCTCCTCTCTTTTAATATTTTTTTATTTGTTGTATATGAGTGCTCTGCCTGCATGTATGCCTTTATGCCAGAAGAGGGCATCAGACCCCACTATAGATGGTTGTGAGCCACCATGTGGTTGCTGTGAATTGAACTCAGGACCTCTGGAAGAGCAACCAGTGCTCTTAACCACTAAGCCATCTCTCCAGCCCCTTCCTTCTCTTATCCGTGTCCCATATACCTGTTAGGAAGGCCACCCGAGGTGTTTCTGATGCATTTCTCCTCTTTCCCTTCCTTCCTTACCTGCTCTTCTTGCTTCCCACAACAAAACAGAACAGACACCTAACCCAAACAGCAGCCCAACTCTGCCCATCGGCACTCCTTCCCAGAACATTCTGAATGCTTCAGAGATGTTCTGCTGTGAAGACTCAATGCCCTGTTGCATCTGTGAGTCTGTCAAGCACTGTGAGAACTGAAACAGTGAACGGCCCTGCTGGTGATGCCAGCTTCCCACACAGTTCAGAAAAGCAGGTGGTGAGGGCCCCAGTGATGGAGGAGGAAGAGCTGGGTGGGATGATGGATGGAAGATGGACAGCTGATAGATACAAAGATGGGTAGATGCATGGATATAATAGATGTTGGATGGATGGGAGGACGGAAGGGAGGGAGGGAGGGAGGGAGGGAGAAAAGGAGGGAGGGTGGAAGGGCAAGCAGATTAATAGAAAGCTAGGTAGGCAAATGGATGGAAGAACCTGGGTTTTAAATCTGTACCTGCCATTAATTGCTGAGAAATCTTAGGCCAGCCACTTCCTCTTCTGTTTCTGTGTAAAACGAGAGCTCTGGCTCTACTAATCTCCACGACTTCTAGATTTGATTTCGAACAGTTGATGATGGTGGAGGCTTTCTGGGGAAGCTAGTGATTGGAGAGCCGAAGGCAATGCCTCTAGAGACCTATGTGAAGTCAACAACCAGTAGTTAGACTCAGAGAAGCTGGCTTGATTCTGTGCCCTGGAGTGGCTTTGCTATGACTTTCCTGCTAATGTCTCCTGCCTCTGTGCTCACAGATTTCTCTTCCAAGGACCAAAGGGAGAGTTCTAGGGAAAGGAAGGCAGTGAGTGGGCGGGAATCGGGAAGCTATTGACTTTACTGCCACAACCAACTTGAACCTCTTATCCAGGGTCTGTCTGTCTGTCTCTCTCTCTCTCTCTCTCTCTCTCTCTCTCTCTTCTTTTTATCCTTCCCAGCTCTCTTGAGTCATGGCTTCGTCAAAGCTCCGAGAACCTGTGGATGAAGTTTTTGGTAAGTTCTGTATGACTTTATATCTAGCAGTAGACCTAGCCATGGGGCCCTTCCTTCAAGTCTGTTGGGCATGGCATGGGATAAGGGCAGACAGGGCACTTCAGGATATGGTGTGCAACTGATCCCGCATGCAGGGTATCCTTTGATTCTAAAATAATGTTAGTTGTACAGACAAGGGGTGTAGGATGCAGAGTGCTGATGTGACTTGCTTTAAAGATCACATGGAGGGGTTGGGATTTAGCTCAGTAGTAGAGCGCTTGCCTAGCAAGCACAAGGCCCTGGGTTCGGTCTTCAGCTCCAAAAGAAAAGATCACAAGGAGGCTAGTGAGATGGCTCAGCAGATAAAGACACTAGCTGTACAACCTGCGTTTGATTCCCATAACCCACATAAAGGATGAAGGAGAGAATCGGCTCCACAAAAGTTATCCTCTGCCCTCCATGTGTACTATGACACACACACACACACACACACACACACACACACACACACACTATAATAATAATTTTAAAAAATAACATCAAAGCATGGAGACTTGAGTTCACTCCCAAACACCCACATAAAAACGGAACACAAGCCGGGCTGTGGTGGCACACTCCTTTAATCCCTGTACTTGGGAAGCAGAGGCAGGTGGATCTCTGTGAGTTTGAGGCCAGCCTGGTCTACATAGAGAGTTCCAGGACAGCCAGGGCTACATAGAGAGATCCTATCTCAACAACAACAACAACCATAATGAAACTGACATAGCAGTGCACGCCTGTAATCCTGGTGCTAGGGACAGGAAGGCAGGATTCCTGGGCTCACTGGCCAATCAGTCTAACCGCGTGAGTTAGCTCTAGGTTCCGTGAGCGTCCCTGTCCCCAAAACTCAGATGGAGAGGGACTAAGGCCATCAACCTCTGACTTCTATGCATATGTGCATATGCACTCACACACATAGGCACCCAGAGAATGAATGAAAAAAAAATAAATCGCATGACGAGTTAGCAGCAGAATTGGGCTAAGAACCCCTGTCCTTAGTCACTGGGCTAAACCTCTGTCTACTCCAGTTCAGACACCATACATTTTCTCCAAGTCACACACATAAGTGCCTGAGATCCCCTCTCTCTCTCTCTCTCTCTCTCTCTCTCTCTCTCTCTCTCTCTCTC
>CABHPP010140839.1:2719-15234 GCA_902168425.1 Peromyscus attwateri | reverse complement strand
AAAAAAAAAAAAAAAAAAAAAAGAAAAGAAAAGAAAACAGTCTCGGGCTTCCCCTCTGTATTTCAACAGGACTAGCTATTTTGGGGGTGGGGGGGGCTAACAGGAATACAGCTAATTTGTAAGAAAGGGGGTAAGGTGGCGGGGGTGGGGGGAAGAAGAGTCAAAAAAGACCCAGGGTTTAGCTTGAGTAGCAGGAAGGATGCAGCCACTGTTTACCAGGATAGGGAGACCAACCAGGAGGAGAGCCTTGGGGGAAAAGAAAGGCTGTGAACTGAAGACCCTGCTGAATATCCAGCAGAGGAGACAAGGAGCAGCGTACGTGTGGGCACAGGGTCTAGGTGGGCTGAAGGGAGAAGGGTAGCTCAGAGCTGTCCGACTTGGATGACTTGGGTAGACCATTGACTGGTCTAAAAGGCAACAAGTCTGATTAAGGCAATCCAATGAGTGTGTGTGTGTGTGTGTGTGTGTGTGTGTGTGTGTGTGTGTGTGTTAGACAGGGTTTCTCTGTGTAGCCCTGGCTGTTCTGAAACTAGCTCTGTAGACCAGGCTGGACTTGAACTCAAAGATCCATCTGCCTCTGCCTCATGAGTGCTGGGATTAAAGGCGAAAAGGGTGTGCTTTTATGGGTTATGTTTGGCTGAGGCACTGGGGCGGGGACTGGTTTGTGGGTTCCCTGGCAGGGGCTTCTGTGCTCAGGCTTGGTATTTAGTGGAGGAGTCAGGGCTGGGGATAGACAAAGTGGCCATTAAGTAGGGGTACCTTTGGCATGTCTACAGATGAGAGAGGAGCAGGCATGAAGAGTGGGTGTAAGGGATGGAGTGGGGGCCCCAGAGATACTAAGCAAGGGGTGGGTGAACAGGAACGAACTGACCCATCCTGAAGCCCGGGAAGACCCCAGTACCAAGGTCAGGGCCAGAACAAGAGTGATGCTCCATCACCAGGCAGGCAAACAAAACGTGAAAGCGTGGCCATGGAGTGCTTTCTGCACACCCCCAGCAGGTGCCGACTCTCCCGCCAGCTTCTAGCAGGGTCTAGCACTGGACTGTAGAGCCCAGGACCCAAGAGACAAGCTGTAAGGGCCTATGGGAGCTTTGCTCCTGAGACTGACGTTGGCGTGTGGGTACCCCTCTTCCTCACGTCAGCGGAGGAGAGGGACTTACTGCTATCCTTAAATAGTCCTGAGTGTGGCACAGCAAGATCGTGTCCCCAGGAGGGTCCTTTCTGGAGCCACAGCCCCAGACCCCAGACTGTTACTAGCCAGTGGTTCCAGTCATCACTTACCTTCTTGGGTCCTAGTTGGCTCGGCTGTAAACGTATCCCAAATGCAGTAGCCTCCCCTCACCAGAGAGCTCTGAGGAGGAGAGTGATGTGTGTGTGTGTGTGTGTGTGTGTGTGTGTGTGTGTGTGTGTGCATCACACTGGGTGCATGGCAGATTCATCCTCCTGGTCCCCACAGAGCTACTTCCTGCCACCCAGAGGTGCCATCTCTACTCCCTACTTTCCACCCATTTATTTCAATGCTTGCCAACTCTCACCCAGGCTTTAGGATCCAGGCGGGTGTGCCTCCTCTCACCCCCCTTCTTCTGTGAGTGTCTGCACAGAGCCCGGCCATGCCCACGGGAGGGCCAGGCATGTTGTGCCGTGTGCAGGCACTAGCAGGTGGGGTTGGGAGACCTACAGTCCTAGTGGACCGCACTCCCAAGCAACCAGCTTGAATGTCTGCGGTGTGAGTCAGGGTGGCCATCTGAGGTGGCTCTGGTCTCTGTTCGCAGACCTGGACTTGGCTGTACCGGAGACCACCAGACTGGACAGCAGCTTACACAAAGCGCGGGCCCAGCTGTTGGCCAAGGGCCGGAGACACCGGCCTTCCCGCTCCAGGCTACGTGACAGTGCCAGCTCTGCTGAGGACGGTGAAGGCTCTGATGGGCCCGGAGGCAAGGTTGGGGTAACACACACACACTCACATCTTGCCCCCTGGATCACCCCCCCCCCTTCCAGGGAAGTGCGCCCCCAGAGATCTGACAGTCATCCACCCCAGGGACAGCTAGCTGTTCACTTCTGGCTCCTGTACCTCTGTAGAAAAAGTGTTAGCCCATTTCACAGATGAAGAAGCGGAGAGCAGCAGGGATTGGGAAATCCCGTCGTTAGCAAATGGAGCAGGATGTCCTCACTTCATGTGATCACCCATTTCTCCTCCGTCACTGCTTAGGTACTCCTCATCCCCGGGCCCAAGGAACCCACCCTCCAGGCCCCAGGAAGCGGAGCTCCTCTGGTGCTCCCCCTCAGAGCCGACAGGGGAAACCGGCCTCCATCCTCCAGGGAGTGAGGAGGGGCGCTGGATGAGCGGCTGCCCTTCTTCCAGGTGACCGACGGCTGCGGTAGCCCCCTGCACCGGCTGCGCTCGCCTCTGCACTCGGGCCCCGGCTCCCCCGCCAGCGGCTCTTTCTGCCTGGAGCCCCCCGGCTTGCGGCGCAGCCTGGATGAGGACGAGCCGCCGCCCTCGCCCCTCGCCCGCTACCGGCCCCTGCACAATGCCGCCTCGCATGAGGGCCTTGCGGCCACCTCCGGCTCGCCTCCGCGCTCCGCACCCTCCTCGGACAGCTCCCCCAGCTTCGTGCGCCGCTATCCCCGAGCAGAGCCGCACAGCGAAGGTGAGCCCCGCAGGCGCGACGCCCCCTGCGGGCGAGCACGGGAACTGCAGCTTGGCCAGGCGGTATTGGTGGCTACTGGGGAAGTAGAAGGAAAGATGGCCAGCAGGTTCCATTCTTCATTTACAGAAGGTTACTATATGACAGACATCGCTGGGACCAAACAGAGCAGTGATACAGTCCTTGGCCTCTGGGGACGTGTAGCTTAGGAAAGAAACAACCAAACCACCCCATAATTAACGTATAGTTACAAATGTAATAAAAAGCTATGCGAGGAAACACGCACAGTTGCTGAAGAGTCTCGCCTGACCTGAAAGGCTTCCCTGAGGAGGTGACATTTGAGCCAAGATTGAAAGGCTAGTTAGAAGATGGCCAAGATAAAGTCAGTAGTATACCTAGCATGCAGGAAGCCCTGGTCACAGCACACCACATATGGTGATGTGCCCTGGTAATTGCGGTACCCTGGAGGTGAGGACAGGAAAATCAGGGGTCCAAGGCCACATAGGGAATTCCGGGTTAGACTAGGTTTCATTGAGACCCTGTCTCAAAAACAAACGAAAACAAACATTCATAGCCCTATTTTCTCAGTTATAAAGTGCTTTTACAGTTTTGCTTTTTTGGTTGTTTTGTTTTGTTTTGTTTTTCAAGACAGGGTTTCTCTGTGTAGTTTTGGTGCCTGTCCTGGATCTCTCTGTGTAGACCAGGCTAGCCTCGAACTCACAGAGATCTGCCTGGCTCTGCCTCCCGAGTGCTGGGATTAAAGGCGTGCGCCACTACCCGCCCGGCTTGCTTTTACAGTTTGTAAAAGGCAAAAGCCTAGGCTCCTATTAGATACTGTAAAATAGGCATGTCTCTATGTTTGAAATGATGGGGAACTCAAAAACAGAGAGCATGTCTTCTCCTGGGACACACAGCTAATGAAGAACCCCAGAGCCAGATGGTCTAATTCTAAGTCAAGAAATGTCTACCACCCCACATGGGTAGAGCAGGAGGCTAGCAAACCACCACCGCTTTAGCTGTTTTCTTCTCCCTCTTCTAAAGATGACAGCCGGGATGCCAGCCCCCCTGAGCCTGCCAGCCCCACCATCGGCTTGGATAAGAAGACTCGCAGAAAATTCCTGGACCTGGGGTGAGTGGAGGGCAGGTCTTGCATGGGTCCTTGGAGCTGTTGGGGTCTGAACATCGCAGTGGGCAGGTATGCTCCATTCCCCTTGCCTCCTACAGGGTCACTCTCCGCCGAGCATCCACCAGCAAGAGCCGGAAGGAGAAGGGTAGCAACCGCCTGTCCATGGGCAGCAGGTGAGAGGTATCCGTGGCACCCACCGACAGCTCCCATCCTCTCCTGGACACCCACACCATGCTGAATGTTTTCTCCACAGGGAGTCCGTAGAAGGTTCTGGAAGGACAGGGAGCTCCCCGTTCCTGCCCTTTTCCTGGTTCACAGACAGCGGCAAAGGCTCTGCTTCCTCAGGGAGCACCACCTCCCCAGCCTGTTCCCCCAAACATGAGGGCTTCAGCCCCAAGAAGTCAGCTTCCCAGGTAAGCCCCAGTCTTTGTTCCTTCTTCTTCTCCTTCCCTCTTATCATCTGGCTTTCCCTTCCATCTGTCTTTTTGCCCCCGAGGCAGTTTTACTCTGTAGCCCAGGCTGGCCTAGGGCTACAAGAATGTGATGTGCCATGCTTGCCAGTGGAACCCCAGGACTTTCTTGTCCCACACTGGTTTCCAGGCTCATGACAAGGACATACTTCATCTGGGCTTGGACTGGGACCTAGGTTTTTCTGGGACCCATCATGTCCCTCCACAGAGTCACCTAGTGACTCATGACTTCCATCTTCTCTGGCTTCATTCATTCATTGGCTCATGCATTCGTACCCATTCACACTGCTTCCGTGCATTTATATTGCTTCCTCCACTCGGCACTGGTGTGGGAACACTGAGTCCCTGCTGCTCACTCTGAGGCCCCCTTGTTTCATACTGTTCTGCCTGAGTCAGGCCCGGACTACACCATCAAGAGCTGGCCACCTGCATGGTGGAACATTTTTAGAGACAGAGAGATGAGCAGGTCCCCCACCTAGTGCTCTGAAAGCTTCAGACCCCAGGAAACGAGAACCATCCACACAAGCAATACTAATGTCTCCTTACGCTCACAGACTGCTAGACTTCACGAAGCCCAGGACTCATGTGTGGCTTTCACTGTGGTGTAGGCAAGGCAGGCATTATTATCTGCACCGTACAGATGAGCAAATGAGGCCCAGAGAAAAGGAACTTGCTCCTAGATGTGCACAGATGTGTGTGGTGCCAGGACTTAGGAGAATCATAAATCTTGGGGTTCAGGGGAGACCCTTCTGATGTGCAACTCTGTCCTTTGACCACCGGGCAGCCTTCCTCAGTCCCTCCCTTCTTCCCTTTGTACTGGTCCCAGGGGACACCCTGCTGAGTGAGACATGGCCCAAGTCCTCACAGAGGTCAGAGGCCAATGAGGGTGCCCACCAGCCAGGATGCAAGAGGCCTAGGAGAGGGGTTCCATGTAACAGGGACACGTGACCCAGCCTTGGGGAAATCCTGGTGGGTCCCCTGAAGGCAGCAGCACCTAGCCTCCTCCACTCCTGTTCTTCTGCTCGACTCAATGCTAGTACCAGCTCCTCTGGGTAGCCTGCTCCCTCTTAGAGAGCTCAGGTCCTGATGTGTCCCTTGAGTCCTCACAGCCTGTGTCTGGGTTCATGGTCAGGAGCACGGAACAACTGCTGGTGCCTAGTCCAGTATTTCAGGTCCATCTGGTCAAGATGATGGGCTGGGGCGGGGAGTGGGGGGTGAACTTGCCCCTCAGCACACATCACTTTCTGTCCAGGAATCCACCCTGAGTGATGACTCCACCCCTCCCAGCAGCAGCCCCAAGATCCCCAGTGGTCCTCGGCAGGAGTCCAAGTGCTCCTATCCCTACCACACGCTGTCCCAGTCTTCGGATGAGGTGAGCCAGGCTAGCCTTCGGACCTGCTGGGGACCTGGCCACAGGCTGGGCTCCCTTGACTCTCCCCGTCTCTACCACAGTTCCTGGACGAGTCCCTCCCCACCATACAACACTGGACCAGCCAGCAGGTGGGCCAGTGGCTGCGCAGTCTCAACCTGGAACAGTATACTGCTGAGTTTGCTGCCCGACAGGTGGATGGGCCGCAGCTCCTGCAGCTGGATGGGAGCAGACTGAAGGTTGGTCAGGGTGCAAGATATGCCAGAGTGAGGTGGCCTTCCAAGATAAGGACCCCCATTGTCCTGATTTTTGGCCCTGACTTGTCTCCTGAACTGACCTGGGATTTCCTCTCCCTGTCTAGCCGCCGGCCTGGCTTCTGACCTCGATGCAAGGGTCTGACCTGATCTTTGCAGTGTAGTGTGACTCCCCAGTCTGAGTTGAAACTCAAGCCCACCACTTCCATTTGACCTAGCTCCAGCCCAGGTGTTGACCTTGCCCTTTGGACTACCATCCAATGTTGGGAAGCCAGGCCTCTTTCCTGGCCAGCTCCACGCCACATTCAGTCTCAGAGCCTGATGGTAGGGGTGTGCTAAGGGGACAGTGTAGAGAGGTGGCTTCCAACACCTGTAGGTTCCTGGGTTTGAAGGACAACCCCACAGGAAATCTTGAAATGGAGAGAGACCTTGCCACCTAGCAGTGTGACCATGAGCAAATCACTCTCCATCCTGGGGACCTCGGGAGGTTGGGCAGGGTCATGGCACCTAGGTTGAGGATCTGGAGCCAAGGATGGGGCACAGATGGCTTAGTGCCAGTGATCATCTCTATGATCACTTGCAACCCAGTCCTCTTCCCTTGAGGCCCAATCCCTAGGCAAAGGCCGTCGCCAGAGCAGACTCCAGAGGTCTGCGGGGAGTACGTGGGAGGGGTGTTCTGGGCCTCTTCCCTTCATTCTGGGTTTCTTCCCAGAGCCTGGGGCTTAGCAACTCGCATGACCGGGCGCTGGTGAAGCGGAAGTTGAAGGAGCTGGCAGCGGCTGCTGAGAAGGAACGGAAGGCGCAGGAGAAGACCGCGCGGCAGCGCGAGAAGCTGCGGCGCCGTGAGCATGAGGCCAAGAAGAGCTAGGGACGGCTGGCGGGGCTGGCACCCCGGCGCACTTGCAGCCACCTGCATGGGCCTCACCAGGGAAGTAAGGTCTAGGCACCAGGTTCTTGGGGTACAGGACCCCTCTCACCCTGTTTGGACCGAGTCCTCTGGAGGGAGATCCCAGGGAGAGGGCCCAGGAATAAACCCAATTTCGAGGACTTGTTTGGCACAGATTTCCAGGGGGAAGCGGGTGGCAGATGAAGAGGGCAGAGACCAGGAACGCAGCAAATCTGGAGCCCAGAGGAGCCCGGTTCAGGCTGAACCTCTTCCCTCTGGCTAGAGTGGTACCGAACAGGAAGTGAGCTCTCGAGAGAGGCCCTAACATGACCAGGATTCCTAGGCTCAGAGAGCAGCCTGGGCATCCCGACTGACGGGAGACAGAGCTGTGTCTCCTCAGCTCTTGAAGGTGGCAGTGTGGTGGGAGAGCAGATCTCCCCAGAGAGGCCAGTGGGCACTGCAAGTGGTGTTCCTCAGGGTGGATTCCCAGACACCTCCTCCAAGTGGAGAAGAGTGAGCAGTGCGGGGTAAGCTGGCCTCTGTGAGGACTGCAGAAGGGGGCCAGGGGGCTCTTCCTCTTTCCCCTCACTACCCTGCAGGATCCAGTGGGCAGGACGGCACTGCTCCTCTCCACTGGGTCAGGAGTGGGTCTTTGACCCCTTCACAGAGCTAGAATCCACTTCCTCAGAGAGTGCTTGGGCCTTCTCTGGGGGCAGGGTAAATGGGAGCGGCTGGGGACCCGGGACATTTCCCCCCACTAGTGCCTAGGTGGCACTGAACTGGTGACTTTCATCACCCCAGCCGGGCAGAGGCACAATCTGAGGGTGGCCTGGAAGCTGCTGGATCAGAAAAGTCCATCAGCTCCCCCAGGTGCCCAGGGTGTGTCAAGGCCTCAGTGGGCCTAGAGCAGACAAACGTTGCTGGCTCAGGTTTGCTAGGCTACAGGGAGGCCTGGGCCAGCCCTGGGTGGGTCTGGCACATGTCCTTTGTAGGCTATGTTCAGAGGTAGAGGGTCCAGTTGCCATGCTGACCCAGCTTCTCAGGTGCTGGTCAGTTGCTGCCGGGCCCGGGAGGTTTCTGAGGAGAAACTCCCATCCCTCCCAGCTTCCTGGAGGGGTGGACAGGACCTGCATGCTAATTCCCTCTCTCCTGCCTGGGGAAGCGGCTGAAGGCCAGGGCCCTGTGCTTGGGCTGAACCATCTGTACTGGGAGAGGGGCCTCGGAGGGAAACTAAGGTATAGGGGCATTGGCACTATCTAGACTGGGTGGGGAGGGTGGAGGCCCTACTGTCCCTAAAGCTGTCAGGAGCCAAGTGCGCCCCACCTGCATGTGAAGGGGGAAGATGGTTCTCAACTTCTTTCAATAAATATTTACCATACACCCATGATCTTTCTGTCTGGGACGAGTGACTAAGCTATGCCGTGAGTACCGCTGGGTGATGGGGTGCCAAGTGTTCTGAGGGGATGGCCCTGCCCTGGGGTGTACTCAGGTTACCAGCCAGGCCAGGTCCTGGGTACAGTTGATCCTTAGAGGACCAGTCTTCACAAGTGTGCATGTGTGGACTCCCCCTCCCCAAGCAAGGCAGCCAGACACCAGTCTCATTTCATCTCTTTACTGTGGATGTCACTGTCACCGTCCCAGCCACTGGGAGGGGCACACAGCTTTAACCCCTGTGTGCGGAGGGGGAGGGGGAGGAGGCATTGGAGATTACAAAACCGGCTATGTACATGGGGTGTCCTAGGGATGAGTCACCTGTGCACACATGGTGGGCACAGGGGGGTTGGGGTCTAAAGCTCAGGCAGGATAGGGTGGGTGTACACTGGGCAGGGGAGGTGTGCATGTGAGGACATGCTGGGCAAGGGTTTAGGAAGCATCACAAACATTGCCGAGATCACCTTGGAGTCCTGGTGGGGCGGGTTACCTCTGGGCTTCCTCAGGTGCCCCCACTTTAGAAGTGCCTTGGATGAGAACCACCACCCACTCTCAAGTTCCCAGTTGCAACCTTAATGTCCAGAGTGGCGATAGAGAGGCTGTAGGACAAGGGTCAAGGGTGCACCCCCCCTCCATCCTCTCTCCAGACCTGAGGGCACTCTACCCTTCTTAACATTGACAAAGAACACAGCCCGGTATACCTGTACAGGGTGTGGGGATAAGGCAAGCAGGGCAGCCACTCAGAAGGCCAGGACTATGCAGGCAGTGAAGGGGACCCAGGGTCTCTGGTAGAAAACTGACAGCTCTGGTCTTGGGAGAACTGCCGTGGAGAAGTGTCTCTGGGGCACCCCATCAGGTAGAGCCATCTACAACCCTCAAGCATCACCATGGAGACCAGGCTCCAGGGAAACCCCCTAGGTGTCTCCATAGAGACATATTGGCACTTAGGGACCCCCACAGATGGGTCACTGAGATTTCTACAAAGACAGACCTGGCCATTAGGGAGACCCAGCTTCACCCTCTGTACCCCAGGGGATAGGGAAGGTCCCTGTGGTGGCTGGATTCAGAGGTGGCAGCATCCTCCCAGGTGCCAGGGAGAGAAGGCCCCTAGCTGACCCGATACGTCGATGTGTTCTTGGGCTCTGTGCTGGGCACACACCAGTCACCGGCCTCCTGGATGGTCTGATAGTGGCGCCAGGCAGACTTGTTGTAGACTGGCAGGCGCTCCACTGAGTCCGTGGACAGGGCCTAGGGAGAACTACCATCAGCCTCCTGCTCCCTCGCTCCTCAGCACACTACCCTTTCCCACCTGGGCCCTGATGATCTCTACCCCTGGCATCCTAACCCATGTCTAAGTCAGCCCCATAACCAGACACTAGCTAAGACACGACCCCAGGCCCAGAAAAGTCCCCTAAAAGGGTCTGAATCTTCTGTATCTTGCTCTGGTCCATTCCAGAAAGCTGTTCCCTCAAAGGAGAGAGGGAGGAGGTTGGGCTGTGTGGTCTCTATCAATCACCAGGGCACATTGCTTCTCAATGGAAGGCCAAGATCTGTAAGGCCCCCTTTCTTCCAAGCCTGAGTCCTCAGAAAAAGGGCTCTACTCACAGACCCTGGAACCCCTGAAATTCCCTACCACGTTAGTTTAAAGTTACAGCGCTTGAGGAGCCGAGGCCCAGGTCTGAGTCTGGAAGCAGGATAAGGGCTAGGTAGAACCCTGCTAGCAGCAAACTTAACCCCCCCCCCCCCCCCCCGTGGGCCTCACCTTGAGATAGATGACAGCATCTGTCCCAAAGCCCTCCATAGAGAAGAGCTGCAAGTCCCCTTGGAAGTACTTGGCGTAGAGACGGGAAATGGGGAGTCCATATCCAAAGCCAGCCTGCAGGTAAGCCACAGGTCATAAAGGGAGCCGGGGATGCCTGGCTAGGGACAGGCAGGGGTGCTGGAGCAGAGGTGGGGAAGGGTCACTTCTGGAGCAGATGAGAGTGGGTGGCAGGCAGGGGAATTGCAGAGGACGCAGAGAGGGAAGCTGGACAGGAGAGCTCTACCCAGAGGCCTGGGTGGTCACGAGCACCTTGGAGCCCATTCCCTAAGCCCAGCACTGCCTATCCACGGGAGGTGGGACAGAGGTGCTGGTGATTAGCAATGAAGCGAAGAAAAGGAAAGAGAGAACACTGAGGAAAAGTAACAGATAGGATCAGCAGGCAGGGGGCTTTCAGCAAGCAGCGGAGAGATGGGAGGACCAGATTCAGGACAGGAGACCGTCACCACCCAGCCATGGGGAGGGTGGAGTATGCTTGGGAATTAAGGAAGCAGGAGCCAGGGGGACTGGAGGAAGCCATCTCACCAGCGGGGTACCCCCAGTGCCAGGCTGGGGTGTGGGGGCTGTGGAGTACATGTAGCTGAAAAGTCTCTCAATCTTCCTCAAGGGGACACCCCCACCTCGGTCACTCATCTAGGAGACAAGGGACCAGTGAGATACCCTCCAGGGTTATAGTCTCTACTCCTCACCCTCATCCCTGTGACCTCCCAAGGTCAAGTCAAGGGTCACATACTTTGATGGACAGATCTTCTTCACCCAAGGCCACCATAATCTTGATAGGGGGGAGAGTGAGGCTGGACTCATGGCTTTCCACAGTGGCCCGCATGGCATTCTGGGGGAGGGAATAGAGGACACAGTGAGGGACGCACCGCCAAAGCTGAGGGCCAAGGGCCGACCCTCCCCGCCTCCCCTGAGAAGGGCAGCCTTCTTACCTTGAAGAGCTCGAAGAGCATGTGGTAGAGGTGGGAAGGGACGTAGACCATGTGAATGGGCTGGTTGGCGTTGGTCGCTGTGGGAATCAAGACCAAGGACAGGAGCACACCGCAAGGTAACCCTCCACAATCTTGTCTACAGTGTGACCCCGCGGCCCTCGTTCCTGCAGAGCAGATCTCCCTCCCTCTCCCGACAGCTGTAACTAACACGTGGCTGTGTGCCTTCCAAGCTGCCCTAGCTAGCCACCCCTGGAAGGTACAAGTTCAGTCCTGCTTTGCCCAGCTTCCTGGGAGGGGGTTCTGGCTCTAACCACTCCACCTGGGGCTGGCCACCCAGGCATCTCTTAATCAGGCCATTGTGTTCCAGGGAGGGATCCCATCACACATCACTCTCCCTGGCCTTTGTCCTCTGACCCCACACCATGTCCTTGTTCACTTACAAGGGCAATGACATCAGCCTGTCAGTTACAAGGCTTTGAAATTGGCTGCTGTATTTACATGTTCAGTGGTGAACTGTCACAGGTCCCAACCTCCCCAGCACCAAGAATGTAAGCTCTGTGAGGACAAGAGCTTGCCTGCCTTCTTTACATGCTGCATGTGCCGAATAATAAGCAGTTATCCAACAAATTAATAACACAGAACAGCTACCCTCTAGGGGAACCCTCCACCCAGCTCCCCTATTCTGGCCTGTCCCCAGTGCTCTGAAACACACACATGCACGCACACACACAGACACACACGCACACAGAGCCTCATTTGCTTACCATTAACTTCCTGGATCTCTAGGTCAGGTGAAGCCATATAATACTTGTCACACAGGAGCTTGGCCATGTCATAGGCATCTGAGAGGAGAGAGAACCACTCAGGTTATGGGTAGCTGACCCAGCATGCACTAACATTGGGCATCACCAACAGGAAACCCATGGGGACACGCCCCTCCCCCCTCCACCCACTGGGAATGGGTCACCCTCTGGCCAGGTAATCTGGGAGGGGTCCCTGGAGCTCCTTTATGGGCCGGACCTATGGCGGGGGGCTCACCTTTCACCACATCAGACACACTGCAGTTGGGGTCAATGCTGCCAATGTGTTTGGGGTGAGCTGGGTTGGTGCTCCCGTCAAAGATGAGGGCTGTGGGCAGAGGGAAGGAAGGGTGCTGCTGGCTAGTTCACAGGGCCTCTGTCTTCCTAAACATCCCACCCTTCACCTCATCTGTAAGTCCTCTGTACGCCCAGTGCTAACCACGCCCCCCAAGTCCTGTCTCCTCCCCAGGTCAGGCCTTCCAGAGCCTCGGCACCCTGCAGCAGCCCTTCCAAAGGCTTCTCCCACAGCACACCCTGTTAAATGTACTTTTTTTTTTTGTTTTGTTTTGTTTTTTGAGACAGGGTCTCTCTGTGTATCCCTGGCTGTCCTGGATCTCGCCATGTAGACCAGGCTGGCCTCAAACTCAGAGATCCACCTACCTCTGCCTCCCGAGTGCTGGGGATTAAAGGCGTGCAGCACCACTGCCTGGTTTATTTTATTTAAGTTTTTTTTTCTTGAGACAAAGTCTCATGATGTAGCTAAGCTTGGCCTCAAACATG
>CABHPP010140838.1:4136-55657 GCA_902168425.1 Peromyscus attwateri | reverse complement strand
ACATACATACATACCTTCATATTTGGAGACGGTCTCAAGGTGTAGTTCTGGCTCATCTGGAACTCATTATATAGACAAAGCTGGCCTTGAACTTATAGAGATCCACCTGCCTCTGCCTCTTTTTTTGTATTTTTTGGAGACAGGGTTTCTCTGTGTAGCTTTGTGCCTTTCCTGGAACTCACTCTGTAGCCCAGGCTGGCCTCGAACTCACAGAGATCCGCCTGCCTCTGCTTCTTGAGTGCTGGGATTAAAGGTGTGCCCCACCAAAAGGGGTTAATGATGAAGTATCAGTAACACAGTAGCCCACGCCACCCACCATGGCAGTCTGCAGGTGGCAGCTATAAAAGTCATGCTACTGCTCTGCTGACTCCCCCATGGGAGACCTTGCCTTGGAGGAGGTGGGAATGGGAGGAGGGCTGGCGGGGTGGGTGGGGGGGGAGGCTGGGGGATGGGAGGAGGGAGGACAGGGGAATCTGAGGTTGATATGTAAAATGAATAGAAAATCTCTTAATAATAAAAAGAAATGGAAAAAAAAAAAGTCCTGCTACTATTCCTTGTGCGTCTCTATGGTAGCAAGCAACTGGGGCTCATAAACTCACAGGTGCAGCAGTGTCCTTGGCGTCCCTCAGGACAGACGGGGCAGCAGGGTCACAGGTACTCTCTTCTCTGTAACGGTGTTCACGGAAGTCCTCTGGAATCCGTCTCCTGTATCTTTCTCTTACTAGTCTCAGAGCAAGACATCAGAGGTTCACGGTCTATTCCTTCAAAATTCTCTTCTAGTATACTCTGTCAGAAACAGCATCGAAGCTCCTCCTACTACAAGGTACTGAACTCTGACATCTACCATGGGAAGCTGGGGTCTTCATTTAGATCGGACTGAATTCAATGACCCATTATGGCAAAGGTTTGCAAGTCAGTCCCCTTTAAGTTTGGCAAACGTGTTGGACAGATCTGAGTTCAGTTCAAATTTCACCTGCTTAAATTGCTTTATTTTTGGAAATTATCAACACAGAAGCAAAGTTGTGAAAAAAAAAATGCATGTGTGTCCATGTGTGTGCACTTGCCTATGTGAGGCCAGAGGACGACCTAAGGTGTCATCCTTGAGAATGTCACACACTTCTGTAAGATGGTCTCTCTGACCTGAAGCTCACCAATCAGGTCAGACTGGCTGGCTATGGATCTTCCTGTCTCTACCTCTCTGAGATAACCTAAGTGGAACCATGACTGGCTTTTGACATGGGTTTTCAAGATGGAACTATGGTCCTCATGCTTGGGAGGCCCGAGTTTTAGCTACTGAACCATCTCCCTGGCCACTAATTGTAATCATTATTATTTTGGTTTTTCGAGACAGGGTTTCTCTGTGTAGCTTTGGAGCCTGTCCTGGAACTTGCACTGTAGACCAGGCTGGCCTCAAACTCAGAGATCCATCTGTCTCTGCCTCCCGAGTGCTGGGATTAAAGGTGTGCACCACCGCCGCCTGACAATTGTAATTACTGAAGTGCATTAAAGCGCTAACTTACACTGTGAGGTTATCACAGTACCTGTTTTCTTTACTGTTGGGCAAGGCAGTAACACACTCAAAATGCAGGCCACACACTCTATACGACACTGGAGCACAAGTAAAACACTTATTAAAGAGTACAGGGCAGGTACATCTGCTCAGGAATGCTGTCACAGCCCAGGAACTGTGGGGGAATGAGTGAAGGGGTCATGCTGCCCTCCAACACAGCCTTGTGGAGGCTGGTTTAGAGAGTTACTGGGGGAAGGGCCCAGAGTTTACAGAAGTGCAATCTCTTTATATATTCAGCATTCTACACATATCTACCATTACCGAGAGAAAAACACACCACGACTATCAAAATTGCTTATCTTTCCAAAAAAATAAAGTTAGCTTCAACTGACGGCTGAAGGAAAAAGAGCTCTTTTAGAACTAAGACTAGGAAAATCATCTTTTTTTCCTCACACAGGAATGTGCAATTTTTTTTACAAGCATGATACACTATCGGCCATGGCTGGAATCTGCATCAAGGAATCTAATGCTGCTTGAGTATTAGAACACATCAATTAACAAGAAACCCACCTCGCAAATGCTGTGTGTTACTGTATTACAAAACAAAACCTTGCACTTCAAGATTTTGGGGGTACACACACACACACACACACACACACACACACACACACACAGTACTTTGTAATCTGGTTATTCTGTAGGCACAAAACAGAAATAACATGTTATTTACTCAAGAGAAAAGGCACTGTCATTTATATAGAAATCAGACAGAGATGCTTTCCAAAGGCAAGATATGGACTTAGTATTGAGATATAGTAAGAAAGTAATATTTCATTCTAAACCTAGTATTTCTGTATAGTACTATTTTTATGTATGTTATCCTCATTGTACATGTGTACTCAGAAGACACACTCACATGACGTAAGACAGAGCATCACAGTAAGGACGGATTATCAGTTCTCTTCCATCTTTGCACTAGAGATTTTCTATAGGAAGATGGGGCTGGCGGCTGTTAACTGCTCAAAGCACCTGCTCTGTATTCTATGTATAAGGTCAAAGAATACCCACGAAGCTCTATGGCCTTTAGAAAAGATGGTCCGCTTTGGAGAGAAGCATCTGGCCCTCTGCACATTTTCTTCTTGTAACAGACCCAGTGAGTCCTGGCATCGGAAGTCATGACTGTCTCATTTAGGAAAACTAAATGGTAATACAATTTATTTTCTTGTTTGCTTATTTGAGACAGGGCCTCACATAGTATAGGCTGGCTTTGAACCTGCTGTGTACCTAAGAATGATCTTGAATACCTGATCTTCCAGCCTCTAAGGTCCAGTTGCTCTGATTGTAGGTATAAATACGCCAGCAATGAAAAATGAAGTTTTAGGTACAAGAATGAAGAAGCGTAATGGAGGAGCAAAACTCCACTTCACTTTTCATAGGAATATTCTTATTCTTTCCCTCTTGGGTTTCAAGATATTTGTATATGAAATTTTTTCTTCTTTTAAGCACAGATAATTCTGTCAACACAACTAGGAAAGTATTGGAAACCTGGAGAAGAGAATCTAGTACTTTGTTAAATACAGATCCCCTTCTCAAAGCTCCACATGAGAAATTAAAAATGCATCGTAACCACTTAGAGCTCTGCTGGTAGACTGAACCTTGGACAAATATAAGTTGGAAAATAATCTAACACTAAAGGGAAAGTTTTAAATTTCAGGGCAACAGTGTCTTCTTCGTGCATGTTCTTAAGCTCGAGTTTACAGCTAAGAAAAAAGCAGAAGTTGAATTTTTAAACACTGCAAATGTTTATGGAAATGAAATCTCATGCTACAAAGCAACTATCTTGAGTCTCAGTTACCAATATTTTTAGCCACTTGTCATAAAAAACTAGTTGTCAGATTCTGCATATAGATAGCTTTATGTAAAATACATAAACATTTGTTCAAATTGGTACACAGATTGCATAAATATGGCAATTAAGATCGCATTTACAGATGAGCATGTACATTGCTGTGCAAATTATCACAATATTACAATTTCAAAAATTATTCAAACTGGTATCCAAGTAAAGCAATTAGTGAAAAAATACCCATGCAGAATTTAAATATCTCAGAACAAAATTTAAACTGTTTTCATTAAAAGTTCACACATTTAAAATAGTTTTATTCATTTTATTTGTATATGTCAAAATACATTTTTATTTCCAAAATAGTGGGTTTTGCAACTAGTTTCATGCAGAAACAAGGTCTGCTCAATACTACCAATAAAGTCAATATAGCACAGTAGCTGTTCAATTTTAGATACAAAGAATAAATAACCTAAATACAAAACACTAAAATATTAGAAACATGTATTTCATCATTCTTCACAGGCATCCACACTTCACAAATATAAACCACAGCATGCCTAACTGTTGTGCACCCAGAACACGTTGCAGTCACTCAAACTGATCAATTATCTGTGTATTTTACCTCCTCATTAGACCATGAAATACTC
Source organism: Peromyscus attwateri (assembly GCA_902168425.1). Taxonomy (NCBI): domain Eukaryota; kingdom Metazoa; phylum Chordata; class Mammalia; order Rodentia; family Cricetidae; genus Peromyscus; species Peromyscus attwateri. The sequence continues at coordinate 51,654 of CABHPP010140838.1, read as the reverse complement.
TGTATTCAGATCCACCATTCATACAGTTCAAATATAACCAAAAATAAAATCCTCACACCTATCCTTGTACCTTTAAAATCAAGAATCCTGAGCTTGGTAGTAAGAGTATAACCTTATATCTTCATAAAACCAATCAAGAGAGAGAACTTACAATTCTACTTACCAAAACACCCTTCCCCAACCCCAAAGTCATCTAAAATAGGCAGTAGAACACAATGACCTTTTAAAATGAAGGGGTACAAATTCACATTTAATATAGTATACAATACACTCAATAATACAGTCAGCTACTATAAGCTTTACAATGTACAATTTATTCAAATGGCTGAACTGTTCAGTGGTTAAGGAGACAGTTATGTGCCAGGAAGATATAATATATATTTTTTGCATGGTTTAATGAAAATATAAAAGTTATTTGTCCAAATAAAAGCCATTTTCATCACGGACTTGGTTTTGCTTATTTTTTTCCCTTTAAAAAAGGCCACTGAAATGTATAAAAATGGTCTGAACATGATGATGGTGTCAAAGCTGATGCCTCTTCACATGGCAATAACAGTGCACTTAACATTAATCACAGATTAAGTCTGCAGATGACTTCGTAGCACTACTTTGGCTAGCACAACAGTTTTAGACAGCACTCAGATAAATATAGGCATGTGAAATGTGAAGCAATTCTCTTATGCAACTTTAATATGTCTGACTACTACCAAATGAAAACGAAAGGAAAAGCACTTTACAGTAGAAAATCTTGTAAAGCTAGGGCTCCATAAACCGCATCACTTGTAAGGTCCTGATATCCCATTGACAGCAAAGTTCTGCTTTAAACACCATTATGGAGTAGCCTACTTTGCATTAGCAGACATTTGAATTAAGAAAATAGTCAAGCATGCCATGTGGTGGTCTAAAAATCAAAACAATACACTTATTTATATATACAGCATCACTCAGTACCTGCTAAAATGAATGTGAAGATTACAGACTCTAACATCTTATACTACAATAAAGAACAAAACAAAAAGTGACCAATGAAGGCAGAAGATAGGACTTAAAAGATCAACTCTCAATGGACTTGAAAGCATTCATATAAGAAATAAATGCATATTGCACAAACAGTGACAGCAAACGTCCCACCGAGCAATTCAGTTCCAGGTGGGGGACAACACATTAGTCTAACGCGTGACGAGAAGCTCAGAAGAGCAGTTTCTTTTCTGTCAATGAGAAGGGTGGGAACACAGAGAGACTCTGCCACATGAAGAGCTAGAAGGAAAAGATACAAACCCAAACTCAGATGTAAAGCAAAAACTTTAAATATTGAGAACCTAGAAACTGTGGCACATCAAAACAAATGTTGAATAACTGTCTTCTGTGAGAGCTGAAGTTTTTGTTGACACAAAAGTATTTATGTACAACTAAGGCTTACTGGTTAAATATCTGAGGCATATCTGGCCTTGAACACTTTCTTTATTTGCTGGAGCTGTAAACAAGTTTTCTCAGTCATTGAAAAAAAGAATCTTCTCAGCAGCTGCTTTAACATGAAACAATGGTCTTGATAACCAAGGGGTGGGGGCAGAGAATTAAACGAACCCAAACTCCTAGATAAGAGGGCATTTGGCAGGCTATGGGAGGAGGACAGTCTCCAGAGGTTCCTTCCGGCATCCAGTGACTGCCACCATGGTCCACTGGGGAGTCTGTGCAAGTCCTGCTGCTCTGCTGGCTTCTCTCTGTCCTACTTGGAAAGTTTGCTTATGACTCTGATCAAGGCCCCGTTCTCATCCTTTAGCCTCTGGTTGTCTGCTTTCAAGTCTGGTAACATCTACGAGGGGAAAAAAATAGAAAAAAGTTCCATTGACGTAAAAAAGGCGAAGCAACACTCTTCACAAATGTTATGAAGTCACCACAAAACAAATGATCACGCTTTGTCAGTTATATGTATTTCTAATGTCTAAAACATATACCATGAAGGAAAAAACATTGTTTGTGAATCTAATTAGTTTAATAAATGATGGAATGAAAGTTTCTCTCTCAAAATGATCAACTTCTAAACTACTTGATTGTATGACTCACAAGCACATATTAGAGCAGCCGTGAAATGAAGCCTGTTTTGGTTAGGATAGGATCTTCAAGTGGGTTCCTTTCATAGCTCCTGTCAACACCTACATCAAGGCCTTGTGCTCTGAAGCCAGATAACGCTAGCTCCACAAGTGACTCCGCTTAACTAGAAATCCCGAGGGCTCATTCTGAATTAGTAAAATTCTTTAAGGAACTCATCTACGGGACCTAAGTCTGATGACCTAATACAGTGTCTGATCCCAGAGAGGCAATCATGAAATGGAAATAATCAATGTAAATAGAGTAGTATATGTTTAAAAGAGCAATTCAATTTTCTGTTGCTACACAGACAAACTGAAGGAGAGGGTGGGAATGTTAGAACTTTCTTCTTAATTAACTTTAAATTAACTTTCTTCTTAAGAAATTATTTATCTTATTTTTTATATACGTGCACTGGTGCTTTTGCCTGCATGTGTGTCTGTGCGAAGGTGTCAAACTCCTGGAGCTGCAATTATGGACAGTTATGAGCTGCCATATGGGTGTTGAGAATTTGAACCCAGGTCCTCTGGAGGAGCAGCCAGTGCTCTTAACCACTGAGCCATCTCTCCAAGCCTCTACAGTAACTTTCTACTAAGGGTAACTGAAACTTTATGTACTTTGGCACGTTGACTGGGAATGGAAGTTTTTATTTTGGGTATTAAAATATATTTTCGCCAAGCAGTGGTGGCGCACACCTTTAATCCCAGCACTTGGGAGGCAGAGGCAGGTGGATCTCTGTGAGTTCGAGGCCAGCCTGGTCTACAAAGCGAGTTCCAGGAAAGGCTCCAAAGCTACACAAAGCAACCTTGTCTCGAAAAAAAACCATATATATATACACACACACAAGCTATTTAATTCTCTCTTTTCAGTTTTCAGAATGTGCTGTGACACTGGCCCATTAGGGAGAACAAAAGTGAACTTGTCAAACTCTCCATCCAAGCCAGGCCTTGGAAGAGTGAGGTCTCCAGGGAGCCACAGTTCTCACCACGCTCAGTGTTCAGAAACAAACTAGAGGGCCAGAGGCTGACACTGAGTGTGATGACAGTGGGGGTAGAAGGGATGTCAGTGCAGATGATGCTGCTGACAAAGGCAGACAAAGTAGGGTCCGTCTTCAGCTTCAAATGTAATTAGATGTTACTTTGTTTCTGCTTCATAAAGGACTAGAAATACTCGATATACCTAAACTACTTTTGAAGTGAAAGAAATCTGAATGAGCTTGACAAAGGACAGACAAGTCTTTTAATTCCTAAACCACTCCCTAATTTTACTGTGGTTTATCAGTTGCAATATACAATTAGTAGTCACTGTAACATTCTGAGAAGCCATGCAGAATTAAACAGTTATTTATGTGATAAGCCCCAGACAACACATGGCATTTATTAATTTGTAGTTGTGAGCTTTTACCGAAACACGCTTACTAACACAGAAACACCTGCCTGGCTCTACCAGGACGAAATGGTGAACTATCACTTATAGGCTCACAGACTGCAGGTGCCTGCAGAGCCCTGAGCGCTTGGCTACCGCTCTGGTCAAGGCCCTATTCTCAGTCAGCAGCCTCTCATTTAACTCCCTCAGAGGTTCAGTTTGGTTTATGTGGTGCAGGTTCTGCAGAAGTCAGAACATAAAGAAATAGGAATAAAAAATAAGGAAATACTCAAGAGTACAATAAGAACATAGAGAATCACAGAAAATGAACCCAAAAATGAAATCTTAAAGGAACACTCCAGTGCATTTGGAAAGGCAAACAATTTATTCCTAGAATTCCATGTCAAGCTAAGCAATACATTAACAAAATCCAAGAGATTTGTTTCTACTTTTCAAAGCTACTTAAAAATAACGGTCTAATTACAAACTAATTCAGTAAAATGTATTAAAACTTGAAATTCTAATTTCATGAGCACAATTCTGATGTGAGAAAGCTATCTTATAAAAGACAATGTGGTGACAGTTAATCAATTAACTACACCTTTTTGTCCCTCCAGTGTCCAACATTCCAAACAAAAACTTATTACACAGGTAATGTAGAGATTGATGCCTCTGTCTGTCACAATCTCAGGTCACTATTTTCCTCTGTTAATACTGAAGACTAAATGCAGGACTTCTAGGGCTGGCAAGTCCTCTACAACTGCATTATGTCCCCAGCCTCAGTAACTTCTACTTTTAAACAAGATTTCATTTTTTCTGTCCCCTTCTATAGTTTACCGTGAAAGAAATAGTGAACTACATAGAGAAATGTAAACCTCACTTACATAACTATTTAATTTTAATACTTGAATATCAGAAGTACCATACAAACTGATTAGCAGTGCCAAACCCATAGTTCCCAGATGAAGTAGCACACGCCTTTAATCCCAGGCAGAGGCAGGTGGATCTCTGTGAGCTCAAGGCCAGCATGGTCTACAGAGTGAGATCCAGGACAGCCAGGGCTACATATCAAGATGAGACCCTGTCTTCTTGAAAAAACAAAACAAACTAAACCCATGGTCACACAGATGGCCTGGGCAATCTCAGTGGGTCAGAAGACAAAACAAAGAAACTGAATGTAAGAAGGGAGCCTGTAGGGAGAAGAGGGGGAGAGGCTGGAGAGGGAAGTGAAGTAGAAGAAGGTGGCAGATGAGAGTAACCAGAATGAGTTATACACAGGTATAAAACTCTCGAGAAAAAATTAATAGAAACTATAACACGAAAATGATTTTGGCCTGGCAGGATGCCTTCAAGCCCGAGTCTAGCTTGAGTTCAATCCCCAGGATGCACATGGTGGAAGGAAGAACGGGCTCCCCAAAGATCCTCTGTCCTCAACACTCATGCATGGCACTGCACCCACCCAAATACAAACACAAAATAAATAAACCAATACACCCGAAAAATGTAACAAAATGTTCCAGGTTTTAATGCCTTTTCTAGATTACTAAAGAGAAACATGATATAGAGAATTCGCAAATTGGGTCATCAGAATTGAGAACATGAACAGCATAGCTTACTTACTTTGAGCTCTTCTTCCATTTCAGATATTCTTCTTTCTAGAGCTCTTCGTTCCTAGATCAATTTAAGGTACCAATAATTATTTGATTGTATTCCCACTATCTTTTATATTGTGAAGTAGTGATACTTCAGCATTAAAGATAAAATCAAGAGCAGTGAACACAGAGATGCGAGGCCAGTGCTGTGTAAGGAGCTTTCCAGAACTGGGAAACAAACTGAAGATCTTCTAAAATTACTTTCCATAAGCTCTTTCTTTAAAGTTCTGTTTTTCTAGGAAGATGTTACACAACATATTAAAATGATTATTGTTTTTTAGTTCCGATAAAACTGAGGGATAGAGTAAGGCAATGTTCAAGGCTGAGGACTATTCAGAAGAGAACACACGCACACACAAAGATGCAATTAAACCAGTGTCAGGAGCAGAGAGGCAAGAAGCAAACGTGCCGAAAATACGTGTACTTCACAATCCCCAAGGACTCCTGAGAAACTCCTGTCCTCTACTCACAAGGCTTACTGTGAATTAGTTACGCAATTCACTTTACAGCTTTAGCTCTACAGATTTAGTCACAGAGCTTGATACTGTGTGCTGCATTAACGCGGTGAATATAGGAGAGCAATTACAGCATTTACTTTAAACTTATTTCCAGGAGTGGCAGGCACAGCCCACATACAATACATTACTGCAGTGTACTGTTTTCTTTTCCCTTATCTGATAAGCGTTTCTAGAGTGTTATGCACAAAGCAAGCAGCAGTCATTGATGAACTGTAAAACTGGTTAGGTCATACCGCCCAGAAGATACTGACTCTTGCCGGTCACCTTTCAGATACAAACCATTGACATTTAGTTTAACAACATTGAAACCATTTCAATGACATTCCTCCCCAGATTAACAACGAAATGTTAATATTTAGTAATGTAGTACAATTATTGTAAATGTCAATGTGTTTAGAGCAGGTGCTTTTCAACAGAGGGACGGAAGCCCATTTACAGACTTATAAGTACCATGTTAGATTCATGTAATATCAACATGCTTAAAAATCATTATAGACATGTTACTACTTTATAATAGGCCTTTCTTCTCGCTAAGAACACAACCATGACAAATTCACATAAACCACTGTACTTCTCATATTTGATCCTTACAACTTCGTGGAATATATATGTATACACACACACACACACACACACACAAAATCAATTCTGGACTGATAGGTAATACTCTCATGAACCTCAATTTTACTAGGTGTCTTCGAGATTTTAAGTCAATTATAGGGCAATACTAGAACACTATTCCCAATTGCCTGATCCTAATAGCCCCTAAAAAACTGTTAATTGTCAAACTGAAAACCATAAACTGTTTAGTACAGTGTCTGCCTTATACATTGAGAACACCAAATTAGTGTTAACACTTCTTAACCTTAATCTGTAATGTTAATTAAACTGCAATCTACAGTCTATTAAACAGAAGCACATTAGCTACTTTGTGATTTATCTGCATTTGATGAGCAGAAACAAGGTGGCGTGAGAAGAACAGAATATAAAGGTGTGTGCACACTACGACAGGCACTGAATTAGCAACTGCCTATACTTGATAAGATCACTGATGATTTTGCTTTCTTCTTGTGCTAATATTTGTGTAATAAGCACTGGCTTCGTAAAAAATATTCCTTAAAAGTGTTGTTGTGAAACAAATATAAATTTTATTTTATTCTATTATATTTCCCATATCAAGTACAAGAACTGATCTTAGTAGTTCTACATGTCTTGGGGATAAAATTCAGTGTTACATATTATAAGATTATAGCAATACGAACAATATGCAGTAATATTAAATTTAATAAAATATGTGATTCTGAACTTTTAGCAATTACTAGTTACCAATCTTTAAAAATGCCTCCAAATACTAATTTTAAAATTTGGTGAAATCATAATAAAAGAGGAATAGTAATTTAATTCCTCAATTACTCAAGTAATTCCTCAGAACAACTCAATAAATAACAGACATTAACAGGCTATAGTTTATTTTCTTTTACTTTGTACCCTTGTTTTGTTTTTGGTGAAAAGTCAAATTGGTAATTAAAAAAAGTTGGAAAAGAAAAGTGCTTCCACATCAACTGTTTCTGATTATTTATTCTCTGACCTCAAGATCGATCACAGTAACCATGATGCATGTTCTTCTCCTCTACACCTTGTAAGTCTAGCTACTGCTCAGATGTGCTACATTCTACAGGTTTTCTTCCTACATCTGGGTCATTGTTATAGTCTCAAGTTTCCAGACTAAACTGACAGATGTCCTCCTATTGCCATGTCTAGATTCCTGAGTAATAATGGTAATTGGAGAGAAATACAAGTAAAATACCACAACCAATGAAAATACTGTAGGACAAAAGAAAATGACGTAAGGGTTTCCCATATCAACATTTCTTCTGGCTTGCAATACCATACTACAGTTCATAGAAACAAAACAAACCTCCCACTGCTTATCCAAACAATACAAGGGGGAATGGTACTAATTGAGTAAGATGGACACTTACCCTTTTCTCCATCTCCAATAGTGACCTATCAGCAAATCTTTCTTGTCTCTGTAAAAAAGAAATTAAAAAAGCAGATGTAAATGCAATAATGATGAGGGAATACAACGTAACTCTCCTTGGTAGATGTTACAAAAAGAAACAATTTTCAGGAGGCATAATACAATTCAGGTGGTATAAAAGGCAAATTTCAATAAAGAAATAAAAATAAAAACAGGGTATGTATTGAAATGACACACAAAAGTGATGTTTAAGAGTGGAATGGTCTTCATAGCTCTCATTTATATATCTTCATTTTTCCTCACCAGTTCTAGTTGGAGGGTGAAAACGAGCAACTAAAACAGCAGGAAACACATCCTAGCCTTCCCTCAGATGCTCACTTTCTTCTCGAGCCATCAGCAAGGGCTAAACTGACTGGCCAGACTCCAGTGCCCTGAATGAAGTAGGCTTCTGAACAGGTTGAATGCTTTTGTATGAAGCAGGCAGACAGCGCCTCAGCAGGACACTCAGAAGAGAATCAGGAGTCTGTTCGTATTCACGGCTGTAGAAAAATCCCTTTCTTTTCTTTCAGACCCAGCCCTAAGCACACTTTCTACTCCTGATCCCTCCAAGTCTCCCTCCACGGCATTCTTCTATAAGCTGTGCAGTGACCTTACACAGGGCCGCGTTCAGCTAGTCACATTCCAGCAGATCTACACTGGAGAGTAACGGACTACTATCACTTCTCCTCTCCTACAGGAAAACGAGGTGACAAAGGGACACAGAAAAGGAAGGGCACAGAGAAGCGAGTTCAGTAGAGAACACACAGCTTAGCTGAGTCACCATGTAACAAGAGCGTCACACAGGCGAACAACAATTGCTAACTTTGCCGAGAAAACGTGACCAAATCCCTGGACAAAACAATGTTCAGTGTCCTTGCTATATGCTCGCAGGCCCAGTCTGTTATTTATGCAACCTAAAGGGTATGTCAGTTATTTTGACACCGTCAAATGAAGCATGCTCTTGTCTGCCTTACTTCTCTGTTTATCTTCACAACAAACTCCCAGCAACAATTGCATCTTTTTACCTTTTAACACTATGGTTCACCTGACTCTGCAATTCAGCGCACCATCTGCTGTGCATAGACGAGTGCTTCATAACACAGCAGTCGTTAGAAGTGGAAGGGGAAAGATCTGCTAACAAGAGTTCCACATGGAAAATGAACTTTTAGAAATAAAAAGCAGGCATAAAAACTGGCTAAGAAAGAAGCATGTACAGTTCTTTCACGTTGGGCTCTAGTAACTGTTCAACAAGTTTGTTTTCTTAAGAGTTGGTGTGATCCTCAGAGTCCATTTTCTTGTTTGCTTGTTTGAAATGATGAGGCAAAGGAGGAGGAGATACACCTATTTCTATTTCTCAAAAATAGTGTTCCATGGGAAAATACCTTGGGAGACAATTCCAAGTTCCTAGGTAAATTCTGAGCTTTGTCATTGCTAAGCTGTTCCACAGAAAGAAGTTATAAAGGAGTAAACATTATCATCCTCCAGCACTATTACATCAAGTACTTGTATGTATGTGTGTGTGTGTGTGTGTGTGTGTGAGAGAGAGAGAGAGACAGAGACAGAGACAGAGAGACAGAGAGCGAAAGAGAGAGACAGACAGACAGACAGACACATACACACAGAGACACGGGTATGAGCGCCCTCCGAGGTCAGGACAACGTGTCAGGTCTCCTGGAGCTGGAGGTACAGGCAAATGTGACGCACATGGGCATCAGGAACTGAATGACTTAGTCTTCTAGATCAGCAGGAGGTACTCAATTGCTGAGCCAGGCCCTAAAAATCACTTTTACTTGAACAACAGGAACTGTCCATGACACATACACAATTACTCTTTAAATTAAAAAACAAAAACCACCTTTATATATAAAGTGTTTTCCCTACATGTATGTCTGCGTACCACGTGCCTGAGGTGCACACGTAGGTCAGAAGAAGATGACATCAGATCCCCTGGGACTGGAGTATAGACCATTGTAAGCCACTATGTGGATGCTGGGAATCAAACCTGAAGCCTTTGGAAGCCATCTGCATTTGGGAGATGTAGCTCAGTCTTGTATGTGCAAAACTTTAGGGTTCGATTTTCTGCATCACAAAAAGCCCTTGAATTCTTTCCATGACTATAATTCTGTATTTTTATATTCCAGGAATCAGTAGTTAACTGTTAATTATGTTGATTCCTTTTTATTACTAAATAAAGCATTATAATTAACCAAACATATGTTCAGAAGTAATGTTTCAGAAAAATTAGATGTAAGCTTTTAGATACACTAGATATACTAAGTCACCCCTGCTATCTTGAGACTAACAAAGAGAAAAGGGTACAAACCTGGGTAGCCTTTTCCAACTGCAACTTTAGATCCGTTAGTTCCATATTTGTATCATGTAGCTGTGCCTTTAGCTTTTCATTTTCAGCTAAAATTTGTTCATAAAGCTGGAAAAGTTAAGGAAGAACAGATTACTTTCATGGCTCTCCTAAAGAGATCTCAATGACTACAATATTAAAATGGAAAAATTAATGTAAATGTGTGTTATACTCTGACAATATATTTTAATTATTTTTTTTATTTTTTTATTTTTTTATTTTTTTTTGGTTTTTCGAGACAGGGTTTCTCTGTGTAGCTTTGCGCCTTTCCTGGAACTCACTTGGTAGCCCAGGCTGGCCTCGAACTCACAGAGATCCGCCTGGCTCTGCCTCCCGAGTGCTGGGATTAAAGGCGTGTGCCACCACCGCCCGGCTATTTTAATTATTTAAACAGAAACAAGTCACTTAGAAGGCTCTGTCTAAAGAATAAATGCAAAGATAATGAAACAAAATATGTCTGTGTATATATGCACACTTCCTTCCTTCTGAATGGCCCTTTCCAACTCATTCCAGCAACAGACAGAGACAACAAATATAAAGCCCTGGGTACTTTCTTTCTCTCTCTATGTCATGGTTATTCACATGTTACCTACCACTAGTTATCAGAAACTAATAATAAAATAAGGCATTTCAAAATACTGATTTAGGCTGGGTGTGTGGTGGCACACGCCTTTAATCCCAGTAGTTGCAGAGACAGGTGGATGGATCTCTGTGAGTTTGAAGGCAGACTGGTCTACAGAGCAAGTTTCAGGTCAGGGATACTACTCAAAAAACAAACAAAAAACCAAACCAAAACAAAAGCCCCTGATTTCTTTATCAGCAAGTTTTACAGAATAGTATTAATATATATGCACATTATATATGTAAATAAATAGAAACTAAAGAGCCCAGATACCTTTTTGAAGTCAGTTGAGTCCTCCTTCTCTAGCCTGCTACTATAAGGTTTTCTTTCTTCTAAGTAACTGTATGAACTAGAGCGACCCAGCAAGGAGTCATATCGATCACTTGATGACGTGGAACTGCTGTCATACCTTCAAAAGATGAGTTGAAAACAAAAACTTTATTATAGGCTTCCACAAATTATGTTAGTACACAATGAGTACAGAGCACCTTGATATTCCCAAACAGTAAGTAATAGTCTAAGTTATTGATTTTTGTGATATATAATAAACTGGAAGTTATTCTTAATTTTTGTATCTAAAAGCCAAAGCTAGTTTCATATTATGCTAAATTATTTAAGGTTTTAAACCTTTTCATATTTTATTATGTTATAACACTTTATAACATGATTTCTTAGTCCAACTGGCGGCACTGTTCCTTTTTTTGGTGATATACAGTAGTGTTTAGAATTTGTAGCATCTTAGTTGATGGAATAACGAATTAATTTTCTAAGTGTCCATAATGGTTTGTTTTAAACAGGAAGTGTGTGTTATCAGTAACTGTGAATTCCTTGGTTATTTGGTTCTGAATTCAGTTTACCTCTTCTGATAAGTGCTATTGCTTTACATTTCAATTCAAAAGAATCATCAGCATACAAAATTTATTTTTAGTCTCACAAGGACCATGATCAACAGTTGTGGGTAAGGGAAATGGATCAAGATTAGAATTAAGGACTGAGTGATTTTGAGCTGAGATGATGAGAAAAAAACATCTCCACTCATCCATTTTCTTTCCCTTTTCTTTTTTTCCAAAGAGAGAGTTTCTCTGTATAACAGTCCTGGCTGTTCTAGAACTTGCTTTGTACACCAGGCTGGCCTTGAACTCACAGAGATACACCTGCCTCTGCCTCTAGGGTGCTGGGATTAAAGGCGTGCGCCACCACTGTTCATCATCTTAATTAATTTTAAAAAAATTATGTATTTTCAAAAATCATTTGTGTGTGTGTGTGTGTGTGTGTGTGTGTGTGTATGAGCGAGTGCGTGTGCCACAGCACACACACACAAGTCAGAGGACAACTTGAGAGAGTTGGTTCTCCCATTCCACTCTGTGGGTCCTGCAGATTGACTCAGGGTGTTAGGCTTGCCAGCAAGCCCTTCACGAGCTGAGCCATTCTGCCAGCCTGGGTCATCTACAGTTTTACAGATTTTTATTGCCCATTTAATACTATAAATCAACAAAATTCCTAAGTATCCAGCAACTTATTCTTTATCAAAGGTAAAAATGGAGAAAAAAAATCAGGAAAAAAATTAAACATACCTAGAAACAGAATCCGTCTAGAAAGTAAAAACAAAAAACAAAATGCATATTAAATTATTATCCTTTCATTATAACAATGATGTTCACACTATTAACCAAACCTACTCATTATTCATGCTTTTCATTTTAGTATGGTCATTTTTAGGGAGTTGTAGAATACAGAATAACTGTATTTTTGCATGTACAAAACCATACAATATCATTTTGAAACATTTTCTGTTGACTTCCTGCAAAACTGAGCATACATTATTATTTAAATAGTTAAGAAAAATAAAAAGGACTAAGAAAAATATCCGTTACTCATTATCACTCAGAGGAGAACGTGACATAAGAAAGTTTACTGTGTGACACCTCAGAACATCCACTTTACTCATCCTTGTTTTTGAAGACATCAGGATGAGGCAGACAAATGGCCATCACGTTTCTGTAGAACAGTACACGTACAGTTTATCTAAATTCTAAAAACAGCTCTACAGTCCTTCTAGATTTAGCAATTAACCGATAAGAACTACGATTATTTCCAGCATGTGGCAGGCTACATTGATTCCCATAACTCTTCAATTGGGATGAACGTCAAGTTTTTTGGTGGGATGGTATTTAGTTCTCCCCTTCTACTATCACTTTATCTACAATTTTCTGTAAAATAATTATTCAGAATTGGTTTGTTAAGACTCTTGGGTTTGGATATTTGAATTTCTTTTCTTTTTTTTTTTTTTTGGTTTTTTTTTTGAGACAGGGTTTCCTCTGGGTAGCTTTGCACCTGTCCTGGATCTCGCTTTGTAGACCAGGCTGGCCTCGAACTCACAGAGATTCGCCTGCCTCTGCCTCCCGAGTACTGGGATTAAAGGCGTGTGCCACTGCTGCCCGGCGGATATTTGTAATTTTTACATGTTCTAAAATTACTGTGTTTCTTCAGAACTGTTTAATCTTTTTCAGACTAACAATGGTTTACTAATACTAAAGTCTGTTCAATTTTCTTTGCAAAATTATTTTTGCCCTTGCTCCTAGTACTTAATATGTTTATTTTATTGACTTAACTCTTCAGTTTTATAGAAATTTTGAAGACTTAAAATTTAAAGATATTAAATTCTATAAAAACATTCAGACACCTAAAATATGTACATGCTACATTTATTATCAGTTTTGTTCACTGACCCTACCAGTCAGAAATCACTCAAATTCTATTTGTCTTTAAGAATCATGGTGTTGCCATTATTTCTTAAAGCTAAACTTTGACACCCCCCCCCCACAAGCTCCATAAAGTTTACTTTCTAAATAATTTAAAATCAAAATTTAAATTATTTCAATGGTGTATAATAAATAGTGTTACATATGCTCACAATGCTATGAGATCCAACACACAAACAACCACCTCTCTCTTCCTATCCCCTCTCAGTCCTGATGAGCACAATCTGACTTTCTGTTTTGTGAGTCTGACACTGTTAGATACCTAAATCGGGGCAAACACAGTATCTGCCCTTCTGTGTCTCGCTTACTTCATTTAGCATTCCCTTGCTCTCTAGTTACACTTTTTCCAAAATAAAAATACCCTTTACATCTTTTTAAGTAATAAGTTCACGTAAATGTCTACAGTTTATAAACGTCTACACTTTCCCATCCATTCATCCAATCCCTAGACAATATCTTAACTATTCTGTAGTATAATACCCATACAAATACAATAGGAACTTATGCACATACATTGAGTTTCCTGTTTTCAATGATTTCTTTTACAAGCAATGTTACAATGTATTCTCTATAGATTTATCTTTACATACTTCATTTACATCCTTGGAAATAAATATCTAGAAGTGGAAATAATAAACTTAAAAACCTGGACATTTTCTTAATGCTTCTGATATGTATTTTTTTAATTAAAATTTTAGGATGATGATGATGAAAAGGATGCTGTATAGTGTCTTCAGGGTACATACCTGAGGACAAGCCTTGGGAGTCGGTTCTCTCCTTCTGCCAATGGGGGCTCTAAGGATCAAACTTAGGTCCCCAGGCCCAAATGGCAAGCGAGTTTACCTGCTCAACTCCTCAGCTTAGTATTAGTGTTCTCATTGTGCTGGCTATGTACCTACTTAGCTAAAGATCAAAAGGATCTTTTGAGTCAAAATAGGTATACTTGGACCTAGAAGCAAGTCCACAGTTACCTAGTACATGTGAAAAGAGCCTTTACATGTTTTATTACTCTGGACAGTCAGTAGAGGAGCTATAAAAACAGCCAGGGAAAGAGGAAGCTGCAACTGTACCATGGGAGGTGTCTTTTCAGAAGACCCTTGATGACGTGGTGTGATTAAGGTATGATTAAATCAATTCTAAAAACACATAACGAAGTCAGAGGCTATTTTCTTTAGATCACAACTTTGCCAACTTCAGGAATAAAACCTGAGTTTATGACTTCTAGATTTCTGCCACTTAGAGTACCTTCCAGTATTTTCCTTTGGTCAATATTTGCTTACACTTCTTTATTTCACTTTTTCATTCCTTCCCTTTTCACCTGCTCAACTCTGAAGTTTTGGTTAAAACAAACTGCAAACTCACAGTGCATGATGTGATTAATTCTGACAGGCGCTGTACCCCTCCTCCTATCACTTCTAAAACACCCTCTATGTCAGAGTCAGCTCACCCAGACCTGAAGCAATCATCACTCACACTACCCGCAGTGGGTATATCAGCGTGCAGTAACTATTTTGAACGAACGAACACAGTTGAGCATGGTTAAAGGTAACTTCCAAGTGTACTCAGTGTGGGATAACGCCATTTACCTGGGTCTCCTTCTTATTGGAACCATCTTCTGTATCCGACAGCCGTTCTTGCTCATTTTCTTCACTCTAAAGCACAGTGTCAAATCGAGTTATAAAAAACAGACACAGACGTTGAAAACTTGATATTTTTGACTTTTTGAAGTTAAAATGATTCTTGTAGAATATACCATGAAACTTTTATGTATGTTCAAACTTTTCAATATTAAAAATTTTAAAGGAAACAAAATACATTTGCTTCCCCCCTTTTTCCTTATCATTTATGCATTATTTCCCAACTTTCAAAACTAAGTTATTTTCATTTTAAATCTATTTTAATAGTTTGTGTCTGTACTTCAGAAGCTGTAAGTTACATTTCTGATATAGGACTGCTTTAAGGAAAGTTTATAATTTCCTAATTCTTTATTTTTTTGTTTTATGAACCTTAAGTTCTATGTGGATATTATGTCTAGGTTTCCTTAAAACAAACAAACAAACAAAGCCACAGACATCCTTGACTACTCAACTGTACAAGCAAGCATTTCATTCATGTTGGACAATGTAAAGATGTTAAAAGTATTCAACTTCATTTAACATGTTCTCATAATCTATGATACTGTCCTCATGTATCATAGCCCCTTATATATTTTAAATTTCATATGCCAACATTATTTGTACTACATGTAATCACACTTTTAATATAAAATAAAATGAAGATAACTAAGCCTCCGAAATTAAAAGGTAAGTTTTTTTTTTTTTTTAAAGTTGACTGGAATACATTGTTTACAGGAAAAGTAAACTGAAAATAAAAGTTCTGAAAAGATACATTATAAATAAATTTATGAGAAGAGTTTTTCTTCCCTTTAGAAGGTGATTTTTTCTTCTTCTACTTTTATTTTTGAGACAGGGTTTCTCTGTGTAGCTCTGGCTGTCCTAGGTCTCGCTCTGTAGACAAGGCTGACCTCAAACTCACAGAGCTCTGCCTGCCTCTGCCTCCCGAGTGCTGGGATTAAAGGCGTGTGCTACAGCCCAGCTGTAACCTTCTGTTTTTTCAGTGGAGGAATGTATACAATTTATAGAGATTAAAATATTTTATAGAATGAAAGTAAATGCACTGCTACATATAACAGCACAGATGTACTTTAAAGACAGAATACAGCTGTTAGTTGACTTTGAAAGCGAGGATGATAAAGAAAGGATATGGGGACTTTGTATCGTCCTTTTTATACTGTCACCACGCTCTATATTTATTAAGTATGTTTCTGGATAAATGTCATACTTTAGTAAAAAGGTTTTTTGGATTGAGGTTGTACCTCACCAATCAGGCATTTGTTTGCCTAGAACGTATGTTGCCCCAATTTGACCAACCTCAGCTTTATGAAGAAATTACTAAAAAATGTTAAAAACAGAAAAACTGTACCAAGAGGCTACATTTATTCAGGTTTTATATATGTGCATGTGCGCACACATTTGGTGACTGTTTATAAAATATTTAAAATTTAATGACTGCACTGATGATTTGAAACATATATACTCTCAGGGATGTAAGAATCTGAGCAAGCACTTCCGGGAAGGTTAAGTATACTATCAAGTGTTTGAACAGGTCCTCACATCTTGTTGTGTCCAAAAGGAAACTCCAGTAGACCGTCTTTTCTCTCTAGGCCGCCGTCGCTCTCTGATCGATTTGGCCTGTGACTTATCTTCACCTTCTTTTTCCTCTTCTTTTTTCTCTCCCTCTATTATGGATTACATAAACCACATGATTACGATTCATCCTGACAATGTTTTCACAAGCATACGTCCAAACGATTCCAGGGCTGGCTAGACGGTTCAGTGGGCAAACACAACTGCTTCCGCACCAGGGGACCCACACAGTGGAAGCGAAGAACAGATTCTGACAAGGTGTCTTCCCACTTCCACAGGGGAAAAACCCTCGCACATATGTCCTCGCCAGCACATACAAAATAAATAAACGTTTAAAAAAAAAAACACACCCCAATTCTAAGTTAGTCTCTTGTGTGAAGCCTACATTTCTCCAGTTACAAGTAATTTTTGCCTTCATCAGTACTTGTGTATATTTGGTATAAGCATACATTTCAATCTCCCAATAAGACACATTTATGGTCATGAGAACAAATTATTTCTACTTTCTTGCTGTCCAAAATAAAAACATAAAAGAAGATATAATATTTTCAAGTAGAAAAGAATCGAGCTGATGGGCAGAGCAGGGCTCCAGTTTTTAATGTGTGGTAGCAAGTCATACCCCAAACTAGTCATGAGAGGAAAGAAGCCCACCAACAAGTGATGGGAAAGTTGGTGGGAGCCCGCATCAGCTGCTGCTCTACCACGCTCTCCTATGACTTCAGAGCCACTCCATTGCCTTCTAAGGGCAAACTCTCCTTCTGAAGAATACAGCTAGCTTTCATTAAAACCAAGTCAATATAAACATGACCTCTGTTTCCTCCTGCAAGAATACAGGGGCCTCTGAATGTGCTAAAAATGCAGACACACACGGAACACGACTGATTACATTGTTTGTTTCTGTTCAGTACATCAGTTTAAGATGTTCTTCTTAGGGGGAGGGGCCTGGACCTGCCTCAACTGAATGTACCAGGCCTGCTGACTCCCCATGGGAGGCCCTGCTTATCTGAGGAGGGAAAGGGGGCATGGGTTGCGGGGTGTGTGTGTGTGTGTGTGTGTGTGTCTGGGGAGCAGGAGGAGGGAAGAGGGGGACCTGTGGTTGGTATGTAAAATAAATAAAAAAAGATGTTCTTTAGTTGCACTATTAATTAGGGAAACCTGCTCAAAGGATTACTTGAAAGAAAACGTGCTTTCTTACCTCTTTCACTTTCTTTCGTTAACCCTCGGGAGTAGGCAGAAGTTATACCTACAAGACTGTTTGGCCTGTTTAGTTGACTTGATGCATAGAGTGAACTGCTTACAGTAGAAAGAGAAGAAGATGATGGAGTGGTTGAACTGGAAGTCGATACAGGTCTGTAACGTGTGTAAGGCTGTGAAACATTAACCCATTGGAAACATTAAGTACAGCAAAGACATGCAAGATCCAACATTGGTTTCACAGGACAAGTACTCTTCTCATCATGCCCAAGCCGTTCATGTATCTGGTACACTGCTTATCAGGCCATACATCTCAGCACACCCAGAATCGTAAGAACCACTCGTGACAATCTGACTCAGCTGTGCTGCACACAGCATTACCTCATCGTATGTTCTTGAGTACTTCTGTTTATAGTCATCTTCTCTAGAGGCTTCGGACTCCTTCTTTTCTTCTTGTTTCTCCTTATCCTGTTTCTCTTTTTCTTCTTTTTCTTTCTCCTCATTTTCTTGTTCTCTGGTTCTTGTGGAACGACTTCTTCCTATTGTTTTTTCAGCTTCCTGAAGATCAGTCAGGGTTACCCCCTGCACACCACAAAAGCACAAATAGTGAGACAAGTTAAAGCTCATTTAGAAAGAATACAAGTGAAGAAATCAAATAGGAATGTAACTTTAATATTGCAAATCACATTCATTTTATGAATAGCAACAAGGATAGGAATTGGGGGAGTTATAACTATAGATAAGAAACTGTCTACATTTATAAACTAAAAATACTACAAAAGATAGAAAAATCTGAATGTATGTTTCTATTTTCAGAAGAAGAGCCAATCCATATAATACACCATTTATAAAATACACTACATGTATTCATTTTCACACATTCACTTAAGGTTTGACAAAATCTTCAATAAGTAAGTATGTTTTCAGGTTAGACCACTGAAAACAAGGTAAATGGAAAAAGTAGTTTAAGACCAAGCAAATGTAATCCTTTGAAAGGCAAGTAATGGGCTGGAGAGATGGCTCAGAGGTTAAGAGCACTGGTTGTTCTTCCAGAGGTCCTGAGTTCAATTCCCAGCAACCACATCATGGCTCACAACCATCCGTAATGAGATCTGGTGCCCTCTTCTGGCCTGCAAGCATGCATGTAGGTCAATGCATATAAATAAATAAATACATACAATAAAGAAATAAAAAAAAAAAAAAAGAAAGAAAGGCAAGTAATGGTAGGGTTCAAACAGTTGAATCCGTACTATGGGGTTCCTCCACTGTAGGAAAGATGCCTATCATAATCAGAACGATGAGCAGAAGAAAGACAGTAACTAGCCTGAGAGACACTGAACTTATACTTGCCCATTTGCTGTTTTCTATACTGAACACGGGCCTATTCTCCACTCCGTCACCTCCACATATTCCTAAGACTTCAACAATTATAAGGCATCCTATGCCTGAGCAGTGGTGCACGTCTTTAATCTCAGCACTCATAAGGTAGAGGCAGGAGGATCTCTGAGTTTGAGGCCAGCCTGGTCTATAGAGTGAGTTTCAGGACAGCCAGGGCTACACAGAGAAACCCTGTCTTAAAACCCCCCTCCCTCCAAAAAACCCCATCATCATATGACTAATTCATTTTAACACCTATGAATACTCTGTACCAGAAAGCAATTTAGGTATAGAGGATTAAAAACAACACTCACAAAGACAAAGGACATAACTAATTAGATGTAATGTGATACCAAAGTGTAACCTTATATACAAAAGCTATGGAAGGGTATCTACAGCAGCCTTTATCTTTTCTGAGTATTCACACAGCAAAGTGAAATGAAGAAAGAGGTCATGTATTAATTGTCCACATGCTCTTTATGTCATACAATTTACATATACCTGTGTTGACCTTCTAGACTGTCTTGCTTGTCTAGATCTTGCTTTTCTTTGGGATTCAGACTCTTCGTCCCTAACAGGAGTGAGGTATGACCTATAGTAATAAACAAAAATTGTTAGTTGGAGATTCAATATTTATGAATAGAAATATTTATCGATGTTTGTGATTTGAAAAAAGCAAGGATAATGTTGAATGGGTTAAAAAAACCATCTTCAGAAAATGTCTGTACCTACTTTGAAATTCATTAATGCAATATAACCACTGTTCTTATTTAATTTTTATTTTATGTGTAGGAGTGTTTTGCCTTCATGTATGTCTGTCCTACTTGCCTGTCTGATGCCCACGGAGGCCACTGGATCCCCCTGGGAGTAGAGTTACAGATGGCTATCAACAGCCATGTGGGTGATGGGAACCCAGTCCAGGCCCTCTGGAAGAACAAGTGCTCCCAACCACTCAGTAAGCTCTTCAACTCATGATTATTTCTTTCTAGACAGGAACTAGTTATACTTAATATAGCATGTTGATTTCTTGTTATATTTAATTAATTTAAGCTTCATTTAAAAAATAATGTAACTTAATTTTAAAGAAGAAACCAGAGAACTGAAGATTATGTCTTGTTCTACTGAACGCGGCATAAACATTTCATTAGCAAAGTGCCAATTCATAGATATGGAGAGGGTGAATCTAACCTCTACTGAGAAACAACTCATTCCATGTTACTTCTCTAGGGCCCCACAAACCCATTTATTAGTACTGTCCATTTAATGGACCAAGCTCTATCATTTTTTACTATATAAAAAAGGAGGGGGGGTTACCTTTTCTACACTTAAAAAAATTTTAAGTACATCTTCCTTTCCAAACTTGACTCCAAATTCTCGAAACCATCCCCTTTGGCCTGTTTTTGCTTTGTCATTCTTGGATGACATGTGGAGATGTCTGATTTAAAGTCTCTACTGTAAGTGTTGGAATGGTTAGATTGAGATGGGGACACTCTTTACATTCCTGTTATTTAACTCTGAGTACAAATCCTATTCTTTTGTTTTGTTTTGGAGACGGTTCCTCTGTGTAGTCCTGACTATCCTGGAACTCGCTCTGTAGACCAGGCTGGCTTCGAACTCACAGAGATCTACTTGTCTCTGCCTCCAGAGTGCTGGGATTAAAGGCGTGAGCCACCACCGCCCAGCTATAAACCATATTCTTGTTCACATTTTGAACAAGGACTGAGTAATCTGCAAAGGAGAAGAAGCCTTGCCTCTAGTAACCAGGACTACTTGGGGAAGTTCAATCATCAACCCCTTCTGTCACTGCACTCACATCTGTCTGGAAACGTTACGGGGTTCTCTTATCGTCTCTGGAGTTTATTTAGTTCATCCACCTGCTCTGCTCTCCTAGTTCATGGCTGCGTAGATCTGGATTCAGATGTGACTTTTAACAGGGCTCTGTCAGCTCTAGCACTCGTCTCATTGTTATTCATTCTATTCTGTAACTGGACACTGTTCATTAAAGCACACTAAGCTCCTGAGCTGACTATTATTTTCATGCATTTGTATTTCCTCTACGAGCCTTTAAAACTCCAAATCTAGCAGCACATGCTCAAACTCTTTGGAATCATCCACAGTGCCCCCCCCCCCCCTTCTTTTGAGGGCTCCCATTCCTTTCAAACACACGGGAACATATTTATTACTGCCCATACTTCTGACTGTTTCTGAAGTCTGCCTAAAACTAGAATATATGATTCACTGTTCTTAGCATCCATTTTCTTAGATTAGTGGCTTCGCTCTCCGCAGTGAGGTAAAACTTAATGGTGTGACCCAAGTGTGAAAGGACTGGCTTTCTTGTTGCCTCTACTATGACTACAGCAACTGAGAGGAGCTCAGGAAACCTCAAAAATGGCATTTCCCCCCCCCCTTGAATGGGGGCACCTAGCAAATTTACAGAAAGGCAAAATTACACCTCAGCAATTACTCTGACTTAAGCTGTTTTTATGGCGTCTGTGCTGGCTAGTCTTATGTCAACTTGACACAAGTTAGAGCCATTTGGAGAGGGAACCTCAATTGAGAAAATGCTCCCACCAGACTGGGCTGTGGGCAAGCCTGTGGTACATTCTCTCCATTGATGACTGATGTGAAAGGGCCAAGCTCACTGTGGGCGGTGGTCCTGGGTGCTATGAGAAAGCAGGCTGAGCAAACCATGGATAGTAGGCCAAGCATCAGTGTTCCTCCATGGTTTCTGCATCAGCTTCCTCTCCAGGTTGCTGCCTGAATTCCTGACCTAACTTCCCTGGATAGTGGACTACAAGTTGTAAGCTGAAAGAAACCCTTCCTTCCTCAAGTTGCTTTTGGTCATGGTGTTTGTCACAGAAACAGCAACCCTAACTAAGACTTTAGGATATACTGTGTAGCTTCATCTGGTTGAGTATCAGACCTTGGTCAGAAAGATGTAACTCTTCTCTTTTCTTCCTCTTAACACCTATATTCAGGCAGTTTTCACTTTGACATTGCTAAAATCCTAGAGGATGTCTTTCTGCTGTCACAGCAGGACTACATCTAGCTTAAGGAGTAGTTCTGTAACTAAGGCATTTCACAGAAGAATTCCTTCTTACCAAATCTCACCAAAATACTTGTTTTGACCTAAATTCACAAACCAAATTTTAATTTTTTTAAATCTTTTTTTTTTTTTCTGAAACTTTAATGTGTTCTAAAAATGGAGGCAGGGGTTAAAAAAATCAATAAAGCAAACATCTATCAACTTTTCCTGAGTTTGAATTTTTCTCTCATTCTTACTCGAGGTTCTGTTATACACGGTCTCATGAGTACCACTGTAAAGGAACTGTGTCTGATGAGTACACTGGGGACCCGACATCCTTTCATCTTCTCTGCCACACTAAGCTTGGCATGTCTCATTGACCACTGTTGAACAATGCTCTTTCTACCAACTACCGAATTCCCTGGTTTTTACTTATATGTAACAGATATTTCCACTTTCCACAATTACACAGAATTTTCTGTGTCAAGGGATTTGAAAGGAAGAAAAGAAAACTCAGCAATCCTGGTATTAAAGTTTAAAAACATCCTCGTGTATCATAAGGGTTTAATTATATAGCCTCTCTAGGACAACCACATGTAAAGAATTGAAATGTAGTAAAGGAAGTACCAAATATTTACCAAAATCATTTAAATAAAGAACTTTCCCCCTTCCTTTCCTTTTTCCTTTTTGTGTGGCACATCTATTAAATGTCGTGGTTCCTTAAAGCGAGAGCTTGTCTAGTTAGAATAAGTGTAAGAGGCCAGATAGCTCCATCTATCACTTCAATCTTCATGAGCTGCTTTGTAAGCAAAGTAGGAAATAGACTGCTGAGTTCTGACTTCAGCTCTGTATGGAAACTCTACTTCATTCATTCTCTGTCTCGTGTGTAGGTGTGTGCTGTTTGTGTGTATGTGGGGGAACATGTTTGTATGCATACATATGTGTGCATATGTGTGTGGATGCATGTGAAGGCCTGAGGTTGACATTAGCAGCCCTTCTCATTTGTGTTCCAACTTACTCATCAAAGCAGGGTCTCTCAATTAACCCCGAGCTCGCCGGCATAGCTCCCTGGGCTAGCTCCCTTGCCACAGCCTTGGCATTGATGTGGATCCGGGATCTGAACTCTAATCCTCATGCTTATGGAGCAAGTCCTTCATCCACTGAGCCAACTCCCCAGTCCTGTGTCAGTATTTACTTTACCCTTATGGAAAACAGCACTACCTCAATCTACCCTTTATTCCAATAAGCCTGGATTCTTTTTTAAACTCACTTCCAAATTTCCACAGATGTTAATTTCTCATAATCGTTTAACATATGCAGGTTAAGGAGATAAGTTACTAGTTGGAAGGCTTGTAAAATCTGTGCACTTTAATTTTCCGTGCAGTATGTCTCCAATTAGCATAAAGTCCTGGCCTATTAACCAATATAAAGTTTTTTTAATTACAGATTTTTTTCTAATGATTTATTAAAAATTTATTTATTTATATTTTATGTATGAGTGCTCTGCATGTATACCTGCACACCAGAAGAGGGCATCAGATCTTATTATAGATGGTCATGAGCCACCATGTGGGTGCTGGGAATTGAACTCAGGACCTCTGGAAGAGCAGCCAGTGCTCTTAACCCCTGAGCCATCTCTCCAGCTCCCAATGATTTATTTTACAAAATTTTATTTTACTGATATTAACTGAAACACTGTGTTTACTTATAATGCTATTTTAATTGTTCAACCAAATTATATATTTAAGCTTCTTTCCTTCCAGAGTGAATACATTCTTTAAAAAAAAAGATTTATTTATTTATTTAATGTGCACTGGTGTTTTGCCTGTATATACTCTGTGTGAGGGTGTCGGATCCCCTTGAACTGGAGTTACAGACAGTTGTGAGTTGTCATGTGGGTGTTTGGAATTGAACCTGGGTCCTCTGGAAGAGTAGCCAGTGCTCTTAACCACTGAGTCATCTCTCCAGCCCCAAGTAAATACATTTTTTTTTTTTAATAGGGTTTTACTATACAGTCTGGACTGGCTTGGAAATCATTATATAAGCTCAGACTGGCTTTTATCTTTTGACTTTTCTGTCTCAGCCTCCTGGGTGCTGGGATTATAGGCATGAGCCACCATGTCTATCTCAGATGTGTATTTGTCTTTTATTTAAAAGACAAATGAGAGCTATGGGAAAGTGATGGAAGACAGTAACTACACTAACATAGTAGTTCCGTGTAAGTCTGGAATTACTTGTAAGACATCCCTACGCCTTTAGCGTTATGGTAACTAATAAGCACTTACCCTGAAGTATTTCCTGTCGTTCCACTCTATCTCGATCTATCGTAGCTGTTCTACCTGTCTGACGCCAGCTTCTTCTACTTTCAAACAAAAATCAGTTATCAGGGGTTCTGAAGATGGCTGACTTCTGGGTGAGCATACTTGCTATGTCAGCATGAGGGCCTGAGCTAAAAATCCTTGGTTCTCACATAAAAGCTGCGCATGGCTGCACACGCTTATAACTAACTCTAGCATTAAGGGCCGAGACAGGCAGCTCTTGGAAGACAGAGCATGTTCACTGAAAGACTATCTCAAGAAAGCAAGCAGAAATGTGTGTGTGTGTGTGTGTGTGTGTGTGTGTACACAAAAGTATGCATGCAGCTGCAAATACCACAGAAATACTAAACCTCATTTCTCTCAGTGCTAGGGCTCAAAACCAGTGGAGCTGCTTGAGGTGGCTTTGGAAATGTGGCCTTGTTGGAAGAAGTATGTCACTAGGGGTGGGCTCTGAGATTTTGAAGCGGTCTACTGTTCCCAGCACTTCCTCAGCACCCTGCTCTAGTCACACCTGCCTGCTGCCTGCACCCCGCTATCATGGACTCAAAGCAAACAAACCCTCTCTTTTAGAAGTTGCCTTGGTCACGGTGTTTTTATCACAGCAACAGAAAAGTAACTGATGTCCTTATCCCATTTCTGAGAATAACACAACAAAACAAACAAGCGAAAAGCACAAAGTAGCCCAAACTGGGCAAGCATATCAGCAGAACTATACTGTCAGGACCTTTACACACCTGCGTCTCTCCCTGACCTCCGATGTGGAGGAAACAGTGCCAGCAGTAGTTGTAGTCAGGGTTGGGGTAGAAGCTGCAGCATTTACAACAGTTGGAGCGACAGGAATGGTCACTGCGGTAGGAGCACTGTCCTTTTCTTTCTCAGTACTATCCTCAGCCCACAAACGATCTGAGGCACTATAGCATCATAAGCAGCAACACAAAAAGAGAAAAGGAAAACAGCTAAACAACGAAAGCCATTTCTAGAAGCTGAAAACATGTGACAACAGGGATGGATTTTTTAAAAACACAAGATGAGACTTCTTGCAATTAGCAATCAAAAAGCTCAACCAGAGCTGTCAAAGAAAGAAATTTTTATTTTAAGCAATACAATTCAAGACCTTAGGTTTTTGTTTTTGTTTTTCCCCCAGACATGCATAATTGCTTGTTTCGGAACCAATTTTTGCTTAAGAATGATTTTAACAAGGTAAATAAAAAAATCCAGAGCCCACATTCTTCTACACAACAACGCATGCACGTACATAAGCACACAGGAGACCTGAACACAGACTGTCTCAGGGACTCACCTGCTCTGTGTGCCTGCGGAGGAAGACCCCGGGGGAAGCTTTGCAGTAGTGCTTGTGCTGGAAAGGAGGCTTTTCTGAAGCCCAGCTGCAGAGGTAACTGTTGGTGTGGACGTGGTGCTTGGAACACTAGAACTAATCAAATCATCTTGTCTTCTACCAAAGGAGCAACTAAAGGAAAGAGTCATTTCTCTATAGGCTGTGTCTGTATGTGTAGTCTACAGTCACTATCGTATACATCACACAATTTCACACCAGGAAACAAACTGTGTTCCTAATCATAACCACCAGCTCCAGCACCAAGAGTTGCATCTACAACTTGCTAGAGTATAGATTAATTTCACCAATTTGATAGTGTAGAATTTTATGCCTCCTCCAAATGCCTTCAATAACAGTCAATATTGCACATTTTTAGAATATGCTAGACCATATGATCATGCCAGGCTGGTCCTAACATAAACGTGGAATGGATTCATTTAAGAAAAATAAGGCACCTGACATTTCTGAAGAAAAGTTTTTAGCCATGGGTTAGATCCTGAGGAGTGACCCATGTATGTCTACATAACATGTGTTCACATCTTCTCCTTTCTCAGCTGAGAAAGAAGTTCTTTTTCAGTTCAGTTTAGTTCTCTTCTTTCTGCACAGAACTGGAGTAAAAGTTTCCTGCTCTCCAAAATAGCAACACCAAGATTCTAAATGGAAATATTTTCATAGCTCTGAGTTCTAGTCCAAACAGAAATGTTCCAGATCATAGACAATGGCTAAATCAATTATGGCACTGACTCATTTCAGCTGACTTAGTCAATCATAAGAAGTTCCACAGAAGTGTTAGAATCTAGAGGATACTTCATAATACACCAAGTTTAATGAAATGTACATGCAGAGGATAAGTTATAGCAAGCCCATAGCATCTTTAAATATATACTGTGTTTCTAAATTAAAATTTAACACAAAAAACAAGATACGATAGTTAAAAGAAGAGATTTGCATAACTGATGTTAAATTGAGGGTTGTTTTTATAAGAACACAAATTACATTATTACCTTCTATGGTAAGTGGATCCTTCATTGATTGAACTATTTTTTTTAAGATCATCTTCCCATTTTCTTCTCGTGTAAGAACTACTTGTTCGCAAACTTGAAGAGTCTCTGTGAAAAGAACATCCTTCAGACTCTGGTAGGTTCTGTTTTAGTGTGTTCTCTTATTTTGCAGCTTTCCTCTTTCTCTGGCTCAGCAACAATGCCTTCCTTACCATTTATGAACACACTACGCCTGTACATCCTTATCACCTCAGGACTGTGCAGCCAGTCTTCTGCCAGGACACTGTCTTATCTCTTCCTGAAACCCCCATCCCACATAGTTACAGTCCTCTTACTAACACCAATGGTAGATAATAAAGGTTCCTCAGGGAATGCATCAAATCATCTTCCCTACTACATGTACCTGTTCTCTTTCTCTTCAATGTCAGATGTACTGGCTAGTCTCCTCGGGATGGTAGGCGCGACATATGCAAGTCTTGTTCCTTTACTATCTTTCTCCTGACAACAGGAAAAATCATGCATGAAAAAACTGTGTGTTGAAAATATTAAGAAAAGGTTTTCAATAATGTATACTTATATGACCACATAATTCACTGTTCAGTATTTTCATCGTTTAGTTCCTGAACTTTAGAACTGATACAAACCAATCAGGTACTAAAAGTAATAGCTGGCTCAACCTGTTTTCTTTTCATTTTCCTTAGGTTAAAATTAGAAAATAATTTACTATAAAAAAGGAAGAAAAATTCCCATTAATGACTTTTTTTAGATTTCTATAAAGCTAAAGGTAGTGTACTAAATTATTATTTCTTTTGAAGAAGTACGGTTCAAATGTAGTTCAACAAGGAGTCACTTATGTTGTATAAGCTGTTTACAACTACGACAATACATGATTTAAAATATTAAGACATTGACACTGACACAGTGCCAAGTATACTTGGAAAAAAATGGGTAAAAAAGTTATAAAAAAGCAAAAACATTAAAGTGAGCGGAAAAGAAATTTATATTAGAATGTCTAACATAAAGTAACACTCAGAGTAAGAAAACTGTATTAAAAAAAAAAAAAACAACCAGAAAACCTAAAAAGTCTAATCACAGTAAGAAAACAATTTTGAGGTGCCCATTTGATGCAATATAAATACTGTCTTTCAAAATGTAATTAAAATTGCTTATTAAGGCAACGATATTTGTATCAGATCAGAAAGCTGGCCTAGCAATTGCAGATAACAGATGAAAGTAACTTGATCATATAGTAGAAAATCACATAGTAGAAAAATTTCTATTCCTTAACTCCAGAAAAACGTATTCAATAATAAATCAACAAACCTATTCATTCCCTAATACATTCTATTATAAGAAGTAGGATTTGGGGGGGCTGGAGAGATGGCTAAGTGGTTAATAATAGTCGATGCTCTTGCAGAGGACCTGGGTTTGGTTCCTAGCACCCACACATGTTGATCTACAACCATCTTTCACTCCAGTCCCAGGTAATCCAACATCCTCTTCTGACTTCTGTATCAGACACTTATGTGATGCACATACACAGACGTAGGCAAAACACTCATGCATATCAAATCAAATAAATAAATCTCTAAGTTGATATCTAGGATCTAATGATGCCTAGTAGAAAATTTATTTGACCTGCAGATTTTGTTCCTGGGAAGGCAGTTCAAGTTTACTGAACCCAGATTATGCGACAGATTACCTTTTCTTTATTATCCAAAGAGGAGGAAAGTCTCGGACTTGAAGCGGACCGTATCACACCTGCAGTGTCTTTCTCCTTCTGGGCCTCTTTTGATGCGGTGATTTCAGCCAGCGCACCGTAACTGCCTGTCTTTCTAAGTCCTAACCTCCATGATGCAGGAGACTCATCTTTTCTTTCTTCTTCTTTGGGAGAAATTTTTGTAGTTGAAGTTGGAAACTGTTTTCATTTCATGAAAGATAAAAAACAACAAGTTATCAAAACCAGTCCTTAGTTTGGAAATAATTAGTTTATAGATAATGTCTAAAATTTTAAGTGACAGTTTCAGGAGAAAACACATTTACTAAGGTTAATGTCTTAAGGCAAAAATATAAAAATCTAAACCTTAAGGAGTAAACAGACCACCTTTCCAGAGGTTAGCTTTACAAAAACACACTACACACTTCATATCACACGAAAAATTAAGATGCAGATACAGAATGAAAGATGAGCACACCGTAAGGACTTAAACCATGCATCTTTGGAACCACACCCATACGAAGCTTGTTATGTTGTAACCCAGTATACATTCTTGCACATAGAAGTGCCTCACCATGGATTTTTCGCCCTTACTGGGCACCAGCACAATGCCAGTTTTGCGCAAGCCCTGCCTCCATGATGCAGGATCTACTGACTCCACAGGCATGAGAGAAGCAATGAAATCAAACTAAAGCCAATTAAAATAAGACAGGTCAAGAGATCTAGACTGAAAGTATGAAAACAGAAAAGGGAAGTTAAAAGGAAACAACAACAACACTTTCCCCTACATTTCAACTTTATAATAAACTAATGCCTGGTAACTGTGCGATGGTCTAACCTTTGAAAGCCACGAAAACCAATTCTAGCAATTCAGCAAGAGGTAATTGGGAAGAATCTAATCAAGAAAATTCCAAACCAGCTAATGGCATACAGAGCAATACAGCATATTAGTGAACAAATTACTGCATATGAATTTTGTTCAGTGATTTATACACCCTAGGTAAAAATTTTTCTAAGCACATATAGTTCATAATATTTTAAATATCATAACTTTAAATTTACTGTTTAATTTTCCTAATGAACATTAATTTCAACATTTTAGTTAAAAACTATTTTTATGCATAAATAATTACTCTACTTCCAGGGTTTTTCAGCAATACTAAAAATACATTAGTTATCCTTAAACAGTTTCACTGATATCAACTTCATCTTATCAATTCGAGAATTTTAATGATCAATGTGCAGAGAGGAGACTATAACAACTAACTATAACAAGGGATTGTTAATTAAAAAGAAAAAATTTCCTAAAATCTGCAGGTTAACAGAGCTTTCGTTAGTGACAAGATGCTGGCGGACCAGTTCTTTAAAATTCTTCTGGCACAGGATTAACCGTCCCCCATAGAGAACTTACCCTTCTGGAGGTGGGGTTGGGGGTGGGCAAGTAGCAGGGGGGAGGGTTAAGAAGGGGATCTGTGGTTGGTATGTAAAATGAATAAAACGTTCTTCTGGTACATCTTGTAATTAATTTTCATCAACAGTCTAGTTAGTTCACACTTCTCCAAATGCACACTGAATTATTTCAGGATATGAAACAAAGAAACGAGAACTCTAAGGAGAAATACAGTAACATCTCCTGGACACTACACAAGCTGCCAAGATCTTCTCTGCACCTAACTACTTCATGAACGAAAAAAGCAGCAACTAGCTAGCCTGCCCTTCCCCCTTTCTCCCTCCCGACAGTGTGACAGTGTCCCAGGACGCAATCCAGGCTGACTCTGACCTGGCAACCCTTCTGTCTCAGTCTCTCTAGGGCTGGGATTCTAAGAATATGCCACCATGTCTGGCTACAAAATGCTTGTACACACGCACACCAAGCCTGAGACTTTGGTGATAGTCTATGCAGTGTGGTAGGTATCGGGCAAAAGCTTACTGATTTCTGTGTTTACAAAACACTGATTATAAATGAATGTGCCTATGCTCCAATAAAAGTTTATTCAGGGAAAAAGGAATTTGAATTTGTGTCATTAAAGTAGTATATTAGATATTTTCTCCAAGTATTTAAAAACGTTAGGACCATTCTTTGCTTGTTTGCTATGGAAAAATAGGAAGGACTGGCATTGGCTTACCAGCCACATTCTGTCAATCTCTGCTCCAACTGCATCTCCTGCAAAATGAAGTTCTTTTCCACCATGACAAAGCAAACAGATAGCAGATAACATTTACTTGAACAGTAGAGGCCAACATTTAACAAATGTCTGTCTGCTTGTGTCTAGCTCTAAGCTAAGCTCTGTGTTTGAGTTATCTTACTGTAACACTACAATAGAAACACTACTATTGCTCTTTTAGACTGGACACAACCAGAGCAGGAATGCTGTATTTTAACGGTTGGTAAGTCTCCATCCATTTTATACATCAAGGATTTAGATCCAGATGGTCCAGATGTTAAGAAGTACCTTTCATTTTGACGTGGTTCATGAAAAAACCTATTGAAATACTTAACTATAACTACCTACTTGAAATTCTCTTCTTTTGTTTTTATAATGGGATACCACATCTCTACTTTCTTACTCTTCAGACCACTTCTGTTTCTTTCTGGCTAGCAACCTGCCTTTGTTTACTCTTTCAACAAAAGTATTCCAATAGTCTGCTCCTAGATATCCTTCCTTTTCTTTTTCTGCCAAGGGTTGAAATTAGTTTTATCTTTCAATCTAAGTATTAAATTTACTAAGTGTATTTTAAAATTTGCAATTTTCTAGTACAGTCCAACCTTAAACTTAAATTTCTAGTTTTAAGTTTCTCTCTCTCTCTCTCTCTCTCTCTCTCTCTCTCTCTCTCTCTCTCTCTCTCTCTCTCTCTTTCTTTCTGACAGGGTTTTTCTGTGTAACAGTCTTGGCTGTCCCAGAACTCACTTTGTAGACCAGGCTGGCCTCGAACTCACAGAGATCAGCCTGCCTCTGCCTCCCAAAGCGCTGGAATTAAAGGCGTGTGCCATCACACCCAGCTACCTAGTCTTAAAATTTCTTAATTTAAAAAAGCCACCTATCTGTCTGTCTGTCTGTCTGTCATGTATGTGCCCCTGCCCATGTGTGCCATGGCAAGTGTGGAGTTAGAAAACAACTTATGGACTTAGTTTTCTCCTTCCACCCCGTGAGCTTCAGGGACTGAACCCAGATTACCAGGTTCGATGACAAATGCCTTTACCCACTGAGTCATCTTGCTAGTCCTAGACTTACATTCTATTCACCTACAGAACGGACTACTTAAAATTGCATTTGGAACTTAAAACATAGCCCAAGGCTATGTCCCAATTTATATTCTTTATCACCGTGGGCAATCTTTCCTCAGTATCTCATCATCATTAAATGTACTCACAACATTAAATGCCAGAGTAACAGCACTGTTCACATATTTCCTGTAATTCCTTACTATTAAATAAACCATAAATTATTACCCTAGTAATCCAGGCATTCCATATTTAACCCTCATTTCCTGTTTTACTCTGTACATGAGTGCCATGAAACCAAAGTGATCAATTCCTTTCCCTATTAGAAACCATGCCTGGTCGCTCACTGTTTCTTTTCTGTCAACTTTTTCTTGTTGGCAAAGTGCTGCCTATTCATCTATCTCAAATGCTCTGATTACATTACTTCACACTGAACGGAATCTCCTCACCTTTATACTGCCATCTACACGAGTACACTTATATTGGCGTACTGTATATTCCCACAGTACAAATCAGTCTTCATAAAATTACTGTTCTGCTTAGCAAACTAGATATTCAGTGAACCAGAACAATTCTATCTGAGAAAATTCTGAATTTTCACTATCTAGTGAACAAATATAGCTCACACTTTCTTGAAATTGTGAACTGTTGGAATCCCAACAATACTTTCTTTGACTAGAGAAAATTCCAAAACCTTATTATTAGCTAACAATTTGAAGTGACTATTTATTTATTTTTTCATTTCAGTTCTTTGTGGTTTTTGTGTGCTGAGGATGAAATCCTGAGCATCATGCACACTAGGAAGAACTCTGCTGCTAACCTGTACTCCTGGACCAAGCTGACAGTTTCAAACATAAGATCCCCACAGATTATCAGCTTGGCATTATTCATATGCTTCTCTTTTAGTTCAGGATTGAAAACTTAAGGCAAGAAAAATGAACCCACCAATTAGCTTGTATACTAAAAGACTATACGTGACATTTAATACCTTGTATACTAAAAGATTGTATGTGACATTTAATAGTGTTTTGCTTGCTTCCATGTGTGATCTATTCCTTGGGGTGAGTGCACACATACAAATCCATAGTCTAGGTTCTGATAGACAAGACTGGGAAGCCCAAGATAATTTTATATCAATATTAAAAGCAGAGGAGTGATTTGAAACCTAAATTAGAATTTGACTGAAAATCTTTTAAAATGCACTTACAAATGCATTCATAAGTAAGTTTGCATTTGTTAAGTCTCTAATTGTTTATAGGCAAAACCTTAAAAAGCACTTAAAAACACTAAATACTAAAGTAGATAAAACGTCTAAATACTGTTATATACAAGTTATATCATACTGTAAGACTCTTCTATCATCAAAAATGTTCAGATTTTGGGTAATTATATCTTTATGTTTTGACAAAATTAGTTATAAAAAAATCTTAAGAATAAAAACTTAAATAATATGATCTTCAAGGTAAGTTACATGAGATTTTCCAAATATGTAAATTATAGATATGTATGTTCAATTCAGTTTAATTACAGAATCAAGACTAAGATTTGAATTAAGCCTTTTTTTTTTTTTTTTTTTTTTACAGGAATGATATTCTTTTTCTACTAAGCTTACACAGATACAAAGTACTTTCAGTTAGTGTATTAAGTGTTAGCTGAGAAGTAAGCTAAGTCTAAGGCTAGGCCTGAGGAGGACAACTAAACATAACAAGTTTACTGCAACTTTTTCTACATCTTTGTGAAAGGAACTGCTCAGTCAAGTTATCAAAAAAGAGACAGCTGGTATCTGGCCCAGATATCAGCAGTGGCATATGGGAACTTGAAATAATCCTACTGTCTTAAGAGACAATAAATCAAAATATCTAAATGAAAGAGACACAATCTTAGTATTCATGGAAGAAGTATATGACAGTTGTAAAAGTAAGATAGAACATAGTTCAGTTAAGCTTTGCTAATGCTAGTTATAACCTGACAAGTCTTCAAACTGGTACCAAGATTTAAGAGCATGTTGTGTCAAGCATATGTAATTACCGTCATAGGAACTCGAGTTCCAGGAGGATTGAAGAAGTCCTCACTCAGTTCTAGAGCAGTGAGGAAACAACTGACTCCAATCGCTTCCTGATGTTCTAACTACACACCAGTGACACCTATACACTTCCAGCACTGACAGTTATGTTTTTTTTCCCTTAGACTTTCCTTAGGTTGAGTTTTGTTTATTTTTCCCCACTATAGGGCACTAAACATAGGGTTTTACGAATCCTAGACAAACATGCTACTACTGAGTTATAGCCCCATCACTCAGAGTTTTAGAAGAGAGTTATACTGACGATGCAGTTTTAAAAAAATTCCCATATATACAATTAAAAAAAATGAAAACTTCACATTTTAACCAACTTGCACATGACTGACAGTAGTGAGTAGAAACACAGTGGGGATTTAAAATCAGTCCTCAAATCCCTTCAACTCAAACACTGCCAGATACGCAACAGAACAACAGCTACAACAACCAAATACAATGTCCAGTTTCTACAGGGACTTATGGTTTGAAAACACAAATCAATAAAAGATAGTACTGAAGCACAATCTGGAAAACCTGCACACACACACACACACACTCATTAGCTTAGATTATATTGTTATACAGATCATATACTGTGTATTACAGCAAAGTTACCTCTCCTAAGCATGATTATTTTACTGTGGGAATGAAGGATAACATGTCTGCACCTGGGAGACACAAACTGATATATTCAGTGTAAAATTTATTGGTGACTGCAATACACACATTTTTAAATGTTCTGGAGGAAAAAAAAAACCAAAACAAAACTGTATACCTTTTAGAAAGGCACAAGTGAGCCCACTAAGGTAAGCAAGGGTTGCTGAGGACTGCTGTGGATGATTGATTAATAAATAAAACACTGATTGGCCAGTAGCCAGGCAGGAAGTATAGGTGGGACAAGGAGAGAGGAGAATTCTAGGAAGTGGAAGGCTGAGTCAGGAGAGACACTGCCAGCCGCCGCCATGAAAAGCGAGATGTAAGGTACTGGTGAGCCACGAGCCATGTGGCAACTTGTAGACTAATAGACATGAGTTAATTTAAGATAGAAGAAGTAGATAGCAAAAAGTCTGCCACGGCCATACAGTTTGTAAGCATATAAGTCTCTGTGTTTACTTGGTTGGTTCTGAGCAGCTGCGGGACTGGCGGGTAAGAGAGATTTGTCCTGACCATGGGCCAGGCAGGAAAACTCCAGCTACAGAGGACAAACCTTTATGAAGAGACCAGAAGGTTAAGAAAAGCAAAAGCTCTTCATCACTGTGTTTACAAAGAGCAGCACACCCTGGGAAAACAGCTTTGGTGTAGAATGGAGGGGCAATGGAAGAAACAACGCCAGCATTTTGGGATTATTCTTCATCACTGGTCATGCTCTTGTCTCAACTAATTTTTACAGTACTAATTTTATTTGTCTTTGTTTTGTTTGGTAAAAACACAGTAATTTGCTCAAAATGAAAGTAAGTAACAAGGGTAGAGGTCTGGTTTTCTAATGTGCTTTTACTGGCATATGACATTGGCATGCCAGGCACCTTGTATGAGTTGGAAAAACATCTAGATTAGTGTTTTTCCCCTGACTTGTGGGCCTTCACTGGCTTGTCATGCTGTGCTTTTCCAAGTGAGTAATTACCAGAATATACCTCTAGTTAAAAGGAGACAAAAGATACAAAACTGGAGCTTCTCAAAAGAAAAGCTTAACAGAAATAAAAATTACCATGCCTGCCAATTTTCATATTGTAAAAGCTTTTGATTTCCTGCCATATTTTATTAGCTATTAAGTACAGTGTCAACTTTCTATCAATTGTAAAAGACAAAAAAAAAAAAAAAAAAAAAAGACACTATGTCACAGTTCAGAGGAAATTACAAATTAAGAGCAGAAAAATATGGTATACTTTGAAACAACTATAAACATCGCAAACTATTTTAACCAGTTAGTGCAAATGGTACGTAAACAGAATACTTGTATGTTTCATAACAGAGTCTCGGCTTACCTTTTTAATAGGTGACGTAGGGGTCCCCTGACTGGAAGACAGAGTAGGTGTTGTAACAGCTGCAGGAGCTGCTTGTGTGCTGGAAGTGTGAGCATTAGTTACAGAAGCCATTGGTTTTGTCTTATCTATTAAAAACAAACAAAACATTAAGAGTTGAGAGTCTACGGAATTAGGCTCCTGTGGCTCTTTCCTTATTACTATCCCTGTGTGTGTGTGTGTGTGTGTGTGTGTGTGTGTGTATGTATTTAATGGTCCTGTATCTGTTCACGTGTGTGTGCACACAGAGGCCCAGAGTCAACATATGCAGTTCCTCAGTGAACCTGAGGCTTACCAACTCCAGCTAGTCTAGCTAGCTGGCTTCCCCAGGAATCTCCTATCTCTGCCTCCTGAAGGCTGGCACCCTAAGCAGCCAGCATGCCTGCCTGGCTTTCCTATGGCCTCTGGAGCTCTGAATTGTGGTCCTTATGCTTTATGGGTTGAGCTATCTCTCTAGCCCAGCTGGAAGGTCTGAAAGGAGTTTCTAGAAGTCTGTCTTTAGGAATGCAGAACTTTAAATAACATTAAAAATAAGCAATCAAGGGCACAAACAGGACCTCACTTCAATAACTCTTAAAACTAGAGCAGTGGCTCTTAACGTGTGGCTCGAAATCATTGGAGATGTATTTTCCAAAGGTCTTAGGAAATGAAATGCTGCTCAGCAGCAAATTAGTTATGAAGGAGCAGTGAAAATAAATTTATGGTTTGGGGTTCCTAAGACCATCAAAAACACATGTTTTGTGATGATCGTGACCCACAGGTTGAGAACTGCTGAACTAGAGGGAGAAATTGTAGGTAACATTTAAAAGTTGAATGCTTAGCAATATTAGTAAAAAAAAACCTACAACAGCCATTAATTTTCTAATGGATAAGTCACTGTTATTCAAGATCATTATTCCACTAAATCTAAAAAACTACTTCTGACAATTTATACTCATGTCAGTATGGCTAAGTGTCCCAGAGAATATGATTTTCTTGACTGCAAGAAATCTGAAGTTAAATATGCACAATTTCATTTTTCTAGAATTAATGTATTTAACTTACCGGGTGTCATTCAAAAAAACACCCATTGTCCCTATATTTCAAGCACTGTTGTAGGCACTGAAGATAAATCAACCAATGAAAGTGTCAACTCTCTTAATTGCATTTTTCATTCTATTAAGTAAACAATGACCCTTGTATTATAATACAGTTCTTACATATTTCTTGAGTGTACTACAAGAGTATAGACATGAACTAAAAGATTATTGAAAAAACCTCATGACTGCCTTTTGGGAAGGAAGGATAGCTAGGTAGATGGTAAAGGAATACCTTGCCGGGCGTTGGTGGCGCACGCCTTTAATCCCAGCACTCGGGAGGCAGAGGCAGGCGGATCTCTGTGAGTTCGAGGCCAGCCTGGTCTCCAAAGCGAGTTCCAGGAAAGGCGCAAAGCTACACAGAGAAACCCTGTCTCGAAAAACCAAAAAAAAAAAAAGGAATACCTTAATTTTATTAAAAGGAAAATCTGAAGGATAATTGAGCTTCAAAAGCTAGTACATCTGAAATCTCAGTAGTTAAGAGTATGAATGTTTATTATATTGCACTTTGCTGTATCTTCAAATTTCTCAAAACAAACCAATTGCTCCATAGCCTTACAGGAGAGTAGCTTGTCTCAGCAGCCCCTCCTTTCCTTGGGCACTTAGGGAGAATTTGGGAGGCTGACAGAGCCAGCCTTCTAGGCTAACGAAGCACAGGACTCAGTAGCTGTGCTCTTGAACTGCTGGGAAGCCGCTCAACTCTATCTGTACTGTCCTGTAGGGTCCTAGGACACCCTGAGAAGCCTCTATATCTTCTTCAAATCTAAACGCACATCAGCAAGAAGCAGGTGGGCCACAGCCTCCTGACAGGCAGGCAACAGTAAACTCCCAAGTTCCCAAGACAGACACTACAGGAATGAAGTAGCCAATCTGTACAAAAAGCTTATACTGCAGCCTGTTCCCATGTTACTTCAAACTGCAAGAACAGTACAACCATAACGAACGCATGCATGCTTCTCATCTTACCAGCCTCCCCTTCTGACTCTGAGTCGTCCTCCTCGTCTTCCTCGCTGGAGCAGCTTGACTCATCCTTCTTCCCTTCTTCTTCCTCATCAGCCTTTTCTTGTTCCAGAGACTCGATGCGAGATGCATTTTTCTCTGGCTCAATAATCAGTGTTTCTTTGCTGTGAAAGGAAAACAAACTTCAACTGATTGTAAACATGAAAGGTTCAAATACATTACTATTTTCCCTCAGATCCACAATAGTTGCTCCAGTGGCCACTGTGTTAGTCCATTCATTTTCTTTTTTCTTGGTTTTTTGAGACAGGGTTTCTCTGCGTAGTTTTGGTGCCTGTCCTGGATCTTACTCTGTAGACCAGCTGGCCTCAAACTCACAGAGATCTGCCTGGCTCTGTCTCCTGAGAGCTTGGATTAAAGGCTTGCGCCACCACCGCCCGGTGTTTTATTCCATTCATAGCAAAAACAAAACCTTGCTTCATCATTTACTCACTTTTTAAAAGTCTTCTGTGGTTGATTATTTTCCATATTTGCTGTTGACTCAATTAGTGGAGATTTCTTATCCCGTTTTTCGCTATGGAGCTTTATCCACAGTTATGCAAAGGAAAGAAGGGTAACATTAATTAGCAAAGTACAGAGTACAAAGAGAAGGAAGTTATAAAAAATGACATCTTAAAAAGATCTAAATTTTAACTGCAAAGAAAAAGCTTGAAAACACTTGACAATTTAAATAAAACACAACAAACCCCAGGAATTCTAACCAGCAACAAAAAGAAAAATGTCAATCTTTCCATTTTCAGCTCACAGAAGTCAAGGTCCACTGCCTTCTTAAGGTGGTTACTGACAGTAACTTACTTAGACTCTATCTCCTAGTTATGGAATTCCCTGCTTGTTTGGGGCCTTCTATTTTAAATTCAAAGTTTATAGTCACATCTTTAAAGCATATTGTCTTAGGAAATTAGAAAAACATGTTATAAGTACTCATTTTGTTAAAGACAAGATACAGAAACAGGCAACCAACAAAATTGGTGACACATCACTACCACCCCTATATTCTAACCACTGTCATTTTGTGATTACTAGAGTAACTTTAAAACAGTATGAAATAGCACCAGAGTACCGCAACAGCTTGAAATTCAAAGCTTTGAGAATTCATTAATATAAGCAATTTTAGCAATCAAACATACCAGATTTTGTTTTTTTTGCAACTCTTCTAGATATCCTAAAATGTCTTCATCTGCTACATCAAAAGCTGTTTGGCCCTAGACAGGAGATGAAAAGTAGTAAAAAGTCAATAAATCATGAATTTTGATAAATATAAATAAATCACAATTTTGAATAACTACAGAGAAATCTAGGTAACTGTGTGCACACACATTTCAGATTCATGTAGGTCTATATGCATGTGTGTGAGCACCCATGTGGAGCTCAGAGGGCAACATGGGATCTGTCTCTATCCCTTTCTTACAGACAGGGTCTCTTACAGGTCCAGAACTCACCAAGTAAGCCAGGCTGGGCCAGTGAGCTCCAGATCCCTCTGTCTCTGCTCCCCAGCACTGGGAATGAGAGCTCAGGCTACCACACCCAGCTTTTTATATGGGTTCTGGGACTGAACTCAGGTCCTAAGACTTGCAAGGGAACACTTCAGTGACTTCGCTAACTCTCCAGTCCCTGGAAACATGTAACACAGAACTCCAATGATACATAGAACTCATGTGAGAGAGCAGCGGACCAGAATACCTTCTGCAGGTTTTAGCACCAGAATGACCCAATGTTGTATATGGATTCAATGTGTGAGAATATTTACAGTTGTAACTTCTACAATTTTAGAAAACTTTCACCACCCTCAAAAGGATAAGCAAATCCTTTAGTGTCTCCCTATCTTTTTCCCATTTCTCGTAACCAAGGCAACAACTAACCTATCTTATATCTATGTATTTGCTTATGTTAGACATGTTATATGAGTCGAACCATACAATACTCCTTTAGATAGGTTTCTTTTATATGTACATTTTATTATAGAGTTCATGTATATATGTGTCTGTGTATATGCAGCTCTACTGTTTTCCATGCGCTGTAACATGAATCTATGGATGTAAGTACATGCCAGTGTATGTGTAATTATATATGCTATTTTATGTGCATTGTTGTTTTGCCATGGGTGTTGGGTTCCCTGGAACTGGAATTACAGACAGTTGTGAGCTGCCATGTGGGTGCTGGGAATTGAACACAGGTCCTCTGGACCAACCTCTGAGCCATCTTACCAGCCCCTAGACAGGTTTCTTTCACTTCATATGCTGCCAAGATTAATCGCAATAACTTGTATTACTAGTTCACTCCTTTTCACTGAAGAATGCAATTCCATGGCATGGTGTATACATCTTACTAATCTAAACCAACAACTGCTCATTTCCATTGGTTTTCTGCCTACAATAAGAAGCATTACTTGGATGAAGAGCAGGACTGCTCCCGCAGAGGACCCAAGTTCAGTTCCTTGTGTTCACACTGGGTTGCTGCCTCTAACTCCAGTCCTAGGGGATCTGATGCCTCTGGCCTCCATTCTAGTGCACCTACACTCAAAGTATGAATACTCATAGATGCATGCACATACAAATAATTAAAATAATAAAGTCTTTAAAAAGGTACTGCTATGAAGACTGTTGCACAGGTGTGTGTGTGTGGGGGGGCAATTTCCATGTTAAAAGTGAAATTAATGAGTCATGTGGTAACTCTAGGTTTTGAGGCCTTTTAATTTGATTAGTTCCTAAAAAGTAAAATGTTCGTGTGCATGTGCATGCGTGTGCTTATTCAGCAGCTTCAAGTATTGGTTAGTTTAAAAATTAGTTCAAAGGAACACTGGCAGTGTATTTGTATTCCCTGTGAAAAAACACTCAGTGTTTTAAAAAGTCACCTTCCTCTACCAAACCAAGGGATAAAATTCTAACATCTCTCCTGCCCCATTTCAGTTGTAAGCAGTAAAAGCTAAGAATTAAATTGACTTAAAAAAAAAAAAAAAACCCAAACCAAGATCTGTTATAAAATAACTGGTTCAGAATTTTAAAGGCAGAAATTCCAGTTTTGATATATTGTACTCTCTGTACAATTAGCTCTAAAATGTTTGAAGCTCTACATTTTAATGCAATTCATATTTTTAAAAATCATGTCTTTATGTTCAGATTAACTCACTGATTTCTTAAAAATCTACCAACCCTTATGAATAAAATCCCATCATGAATTTTATGAATTGTAATTACATTTGTGCAGCAGTTAAATGAAAAGGGAAGAATTTCTCTTTTTAATAGTTAGAAACCGGTTACCTTACTAACCTTTCTTTTCATTTTCTCCCTTGATTAATGAGTCTACTTTGCAAACTGCAGCTGATAGAGAATGAAAACTAAAGTAAAATGAGTGCTGCAAACAGAGAAAAAATTCAATGCAAACAGCATCCCACCACCACCTATGAACATCCATCCTTCAGTAACACAAGCATGAGCTCCATGCAGTCTGTAAGACATTAGGGAGCTCGGTGAAGCCTGACCATGATGAGACTTGCAGCAGCATCATCACGTTCCACAGCTTTACTCATGGGATACAAGCACAGGAAGGCACAGCTTACTCAGGGAAAGCAGCTGCACACAACTAAGAAGGACACAGTGATAAGAAGACACTGGGAAGTAAGAACGTGTCAAATCAAAACAACAAAGCAAGCTGCTTGACAAATCAGCTCAATACACCTACTAATTAGCAAAGCCACAGTGAGGTCAAGGCCATGGTTTGAATCTAACGTCAGTCTCTTCATTTTTTCTTTCTCACTTGTTCTAAATGAACTGTATTTGCAGACATATTTAAGTCTTTAGAACTACCAGTGAAGTAGTTCCAAAAACTATTCTGATTTCAGTGTTCAGCTGGGAAAGCCTGAGTGGTAACTGGCCAGGGTCATGGAGGGAAGAGAGAGGATGTGGGAATAGAACCCAGGTCTGTACTGCTGCAACTATGATGTGACTTCACAGCAAGTAAGAATGAGGTCAGGTAGGATAATGATGGAAAACAAATACCCATGCCATTAGCAGCAGAAATACTTAAACCTGTATGACATCAAGCTAATAACATGTTCTAATCATTGTGCACTGACAGAAACTCCAATAAGAAAATTATTATTAATGATATTAAAGAAGAGACAATAGGTACATTCTAGTAAAACCATTTTTTTAATAAGCCAACAAAGCAAAATAAAAACTTTTAAAATCAATGTGAAGAGTTAAAATGATAAATGTTTTATAGTTTGCAGACAAGTTAAAAAGTTGAGAAAAAATTTCTATTTACTCTTAGATCATTTCCATGCAGACTTTTATAAACTTTATAGGATTTGCACATTTTCTCTATTATTTCCATCTTCATATTTTCATTAAAAAAACTTTCAGTGTGTATGGTGTGACATGTATATACATGTTGGTATGTATGTGGGCCCTGAATCATGTTCTCTACTGTTAATTCATGTAAACATTCATAATACTTTACGAGCATTTACTTGATGTTTTAAAGAAAACAAGGACTCGTGAACTGGGTCTGGAGAGATGGCTCAGAGGCTAAGAGCTCCGACTGCTCTAACAGGGGAAACAAGTTTAAGTCCCAGAGCCCACGTGGTGACTCACAACCATCGGTAGCTCCAGTTCTTGAAGATCCAACCTCTTCTGGCCTTTTGGGCATTTTACATACATGGTGGAAAGAGACACATGCAGGCAAAACACCCATACACATAAAGTAAAAATAAATCTTAAAGTACTAATGAACGAATGAAAGAACATGATAAATTCATATAGCAGCTCACACAGTTGACACAAAATGATGTGCTCTAATTAAACTTAAGATATGTCAAGTAGGGAGGCTCACATCTATAATCCTGGCATTAGAAAGTGTATGGTAGAAGAATCAAGAGTTTGAGGTCAGCCTGGACTACACACTGAGTTGAGGATAACTTTGAACTATTATAGAAAGTACTTTCCCCAAAAGAAAAAGGATCCTGGATTGGTACCACATGCCTTTAATCCCAGCACTCGGGAGGCAGAGGCAGGCAGAGCTCTGTGAGTTCAAGGCCGGCCTGGTCTACACAGTGTGTTCCAGGACAGCCAGGGCTATGTAAAAACCCTGTTTCAAAAAACCAAACGGGGTGGGGGAAGCAAACATAAACAGCCTGACATACTGTTTTTAAGAGTAGTCAGTAAAAACAAAAAGGACTGATCAGAGAGATTGCCCAGCAATTAAAAGTACTCCTTGCCCTAGCCAGGCTGTGGTGGCGCACGCCTTTAATCCCAGCACTCGGGAGGCAGAGGCAGGTGGATTTCTGTTTGAGGCCAGCCTGGGTCACAGACTGAATTCCAGGACAGCCAGGTTTGCACAGAGAAACCCTGTCTCAAAAAACAAAACAACACAAAGCAAAAAGCCCTTGCTGCCTGCATTCCATTCCCAGCATATAGACATGCTGGCTTACAGCCATTGTAACCCTCCAGTTCCAGGGGATCTAAAGCCTTTTCGGACCTATGCAGGTACCAGGCATGTATGTGGTGCACATACATACATGCAAGTAAAATACACACATATAAAAAGATGAAGTAAAATAAAACAAAAAACAGAGAAGACAGCTGGACCCACATAGGAAAGTTACATAACTACTGATTTTTTTTTAAAATAAACAAACCTAAAAATTATGACTAAATATGGCATAAAAACATTTAGAATTCTGTCTACCTTATGTCTATTAAAATATTTTTAAAGTCTTGCATTTTTAAAAGAAATTTTATTAAGATAAAGGTTTAAATATTTTATAAAAGAAGTATTTGTACAAATTAAAGAAACAAAATAAAAAATGGTAGAGAAACAACAGAAAGAGAGAGAGAGAGAG
Organism: Peromyscus attwateri; assembly: GCA_902168425.1. Lineage (NCBI taxonomy): Eukaryota > Metazoa > Chordata > Mammalia > Rodentia > Cricetidae > Peromyscus > Peromyscus attwateri. The sequence goes on along the minus strand of CABHPP010140838.1, from coordinate 7,865 downwards.
GGGGACCTCAAAGTGAGGCTTTAGGAAAATTATTCAACTTCTCTGATCACTTTCCTAAATCTGCAAACACAATTTCTGTGGGTTGGTGAAAGGATAACATTAGATAATACATATGAAAAGGCAGGACACTAGAGAATAAATATGGGACTTATCTCAAAATCATTTACAGAGCCACTAACGTATTGGAATAAAGAAATACAAGATCAAAATTTATGGTGACAAAAGCTGCTATAATAGCAATAAGAAAACTCAATGTGATGAAATAAAATGATTTTATTTTTCCTGTCTCTCCATAAATAATTATGAATTATACCTAAGAAGATAATTAAAGGCCAAATGCAAAATTAAATAATTCTTCTCATATAGATTATATATTATATGTGTCTCAGAGAATATCAACCCAGCCAGGGAAACAGAATATTCATACTCAGAAGTTATATAGTCTTTTTGGAAAACTGTTTCCATCAATTAAAAAACTACCTTCTAGTCTTTTTTGGAAGTCACCATTACTAAATAAACCAATTATCAGCAGTACCCATGGGAGTGAGTAAGTGGCCTGTAAGGATACTCGAAGTTGGAATGCAGACCAGAGCTCAGACAACAGATAGAGCACATACTTTAAGCTTTCAACTGTGAATACGTAAAACCTGTTCACCAACATGGAGTAGGAGACTAGCTAGCAAGAATACTGCTGTCGCTGACACCATTTGAAAGGGAAAAGTGATATAAGAAACCTGGTGACTTGAATCTGCATGTTTTTGTAAAAATATGATGTACAACATTTACCTTCCTCCTCATTTCCTTTATCCAATTATGTAAATCATCACTTATTCATTAAGTAAATCATCTACCTATGGAACTGTGTTTCTTGTAAATGTTGTAACATTTCAGTATCCACTATCACTTAGCTACTGTGAGCAGGCTAGTAAGATTATCATCAGGCACCTGGGGCAATGTAAGCCTGTAATCTCAGTACATGGGAAGTGGAAGCAGGAGGTGAGTTCAACATAAACCTCAGCCACATACAGACTTCAAGGTCAGCCTTATGTGAGACCCTGTCTCAAAATAAACAAGCCCAAGCCTTAAAGACAATCAGCCAAAAAGAACGAGAAACACCGTGGTACACTGTTCCAACTTCTACTGACAGCAGCAAACATTTACACAGACACATAATTAATTTATGAGTACCTAAAAATATAGTAGTGATGCAAGTACTCAAATGTTCTGTACACGTATGACAGTATGACTACTCAAGGAATCCTAACTTCCTTTTCTGCAGAACAGAGACAAACACCTCATTTGGAAGCCAAAACAACTTAAACATTAATAAATGAATTCCTGATGGACAGCAGATAAAGGTCACATAATTCATAAACTTGAATTATCATATTGAGGTTAGAATTTTGTTTCTAGTGTTAAAATGTTTAAAAGGCCTACCACTTTGTTGACCATGTCCATATCACACAGATTGTCCACTAAAATTCGACATGCTTCTTCTTTACCCCAATGAGCTGCAGCATGAAGAGGTGTCCAGCCATCATAATCTTTAATATTAACATCATAGCCTGCCTGTATTAAAAGTCTAAAGAAATTACAGTGAATTAGATAATCATTAAAATCTAGAAATTAACAAACATGATCAATAGCCTTCTACCATGCAATTTAACCACAATTTACAATTTAATTCTTTTCAGACTTCCAATTCCTCCTCCTCTTAATGAATTAACTAGGGCAAATAGAAAGTAATTTACAGAAGACACTCAAGTCTTTGCCACAATGAGGTTTTAATTAATTCTAATCATTTTAACTCTTATAGTTTGATATGACACTGATTAATTCTTGTTAGTATCACTTGCAAAGTGAAAGTTTTCACTGAAAAGCCCAGTTTCAAGGGTAAGATTAAGCACAATGGACCAATCTGTACATAAAGCTTATTTGCTGCAAGAGCTATCTTTAGATGTCCAGATGATACATCATCTCAGGCCAAATGTGGCCTAAAAATATACCAGAATCCAAGAAGCTTGTTCTGTAATGCTTAGTTGCTTTGTATTTGAGAAAATGGTTTATGGAAGCTTTGTGAACCTTTATGATCTGCTACAAAAAAATTTCAAAAGAAACTGATAATCTGTTAGGAACAAACAAAGCGAAACACATATTTCAAGGGTATTGAGTCTTATATTTTGCAGCAGAAAGCAGATATTCCAATCACTAACAAGCTATAAAATAGGAATAAATTTTAATATAATGCAGAGAGTTACATACATTAGCATGCCCTTTTAACTGCATAGTGACATCAACCTTTGTTTTATTCAGAAATTATGTTCACATAATGAACCTATAAGTTGCACATAGCACAGCCCCACACACAGGCAAACGATGCTTTACATCAGAAATCTAGTATACTTTTACCTGACTTTCCAAGATGGTGAGCTTGAGAAGGGCTTCTTTTTACCTACAGGAGGTGGTAGTGACAGCTAATATATAATCCTCTCTACTTGTTTACTGTTAAGAAGTGATGGTTATATGTAAATGTTCACATGTAATTACTGCACTTAGGTGGCTGAGGCAGGATGACTGCTGCTAGCCTGGGTTACAGAGTGAGATTGTGTAAAACAAGCCAAAACATAAGAAATATAAACCAGCCTATTTATTGATAATATCTAGCTGCAGCAGCTATTTCCAAATTTTGCTCAGTAACAAAGCCATCCTAAACACTTGTTTTAATAAAAAATATTCTCCAGGTCAACTGTAGTACTACTGAATCAGCACCTTAGGGCTCTGTCTATCCAAATATATTTTGTTGGTTTTGAGACTATCTTGCTATATCCGACAAGCCAATGGTGACCCCGCCTCAGTCTCCTAAGTGGAGGGAATATAGGCATGTGCCACCATGTCTGTCGGCCTGCCTGGCTGGCTGGCTATCTATACCCCTCCATCCCTAATTTTACATACAGGATAGCTGCACAAAAATAACCCTTATTATAATCATTCTATATGCTTCTTATAATGCTGCCTGGCTCTTGTCTGCAGACCAGTATTTAAAAGCAATGATCTAAAGAACAGGCTAACAGATGTAAACAGACCTCTACTATTGTATGTATGATCAGAATTTGTATTAATAGAGGGAAAAATAACACTAGACTATGAGATAATAAAAACATATCCTCATTAGGAAATATGAACTTTAACGATGTTAATCTCTTAAGCACCATAAAATTATAAACACTTGGGAGTGGGTGTAGAGGGAAGACTGAAGCAGGAAAATACATCTTCAACAAACATGGTTCTCTAAATGTGCCAGGTCCTATGAGGACACTTGGAAAAACAAAGAAAGAAAACAAACAAAAATTAAAAGAAGAAAAAGGGAAGAAGAAAGAAAGAAAAGGAAAAGCGCCTATACTCCAAGAGCTCCTCTGATGGACGGCAAAATGGGAAAAGGCAAACCAGCCCCAGGGCAGGCGGCAGAGGAGGAAAGGCACCTGACCCGAACCGAAAGGAGCCGTGCATGTGGACAGGGAGAGAAAGTAGAAGACTCCATTTGGAAGAGGTGTCTTCTTTTCAGGACTCATTGTTTTTACTTATTCATCTAAGTACCAAACACACCCACACCCCCACTCACTACAGACCACACCACATACACAAACATACATGCACACACACACTACAGACCACACCACATACAAACACACACACACATACCCATACTACAGACCACACCACATACAAACA